>VTGB01000079.1:0-132992 GCA_013403855.1 Calonectria honghensis | reverse complement strand
TTTAACCAAAAACCCTAATATTTTTCTAGATTTCTATTTTTCCTTTTACTCTTTCTACTCTCCTATAATTTCTCTTTACCCTAATATCTTTTTATTTTCCTTTTATTTATCTTTCTTTAAAGTCTTACTATATTTTTATATTCTTTTCTTTACTATTCTTATTACTCTTTTTTTAATTTTTCTCTTTTATTTTCTAAGTTAATTTTCTTTTTTCCTTTTATCTTTATTCTAATATTAAAAAACCTAGAGTTAGTCTAAGGTAAAATAACCTAGCACTATAGCTTTTAGGCAATTAATATACCTAACCAAAACCCTAACCCTAAGTAACCAAAGCAAAGTACTACTAATATAGGGCAATTTGCTTTCCCTTTGCTTTAGCCGCCTATAATGCCTAGGCTCTAATACACTTTTAGAATAACTATTACATTAACAATAATATCACCAACAGACCATTGGATTCATACTCTAATTGGTTAGCTAACTACTAAGGCTTAACCCATGCCGCTCAATGATAGTCATAGCACCCCACCTACAGATCAACCAACAGGCCAACAAGCTCATATAATATACATATAACATAGTCTTACTAATTTCCATAGTTTTCCTAGGCGCTAAAATAAATTATAGGGTTTAAAAATTAAATAGATAGACCAATAGAACTTCCTAAATTAGGCTAGCTCTCTCCTCTCCTATTACAGCTAGCCCTAGCCTGAATAAAGAAAGGCCTTATGCATAAAGCTACTAACCAACCAAAAGGAGAAGAAAAAAAGATATTGGCTAAATAGGCTTTAACCTTATCCCCTCCTCTTTCTAGGCAGCAATACCCTGTTTTACTTTGGTCGCTACCTAGTATTAATAGTATATATCTTGTTTCGTTTTATAACCCTATTCTCATTAAGCTACCAACTACAGCTTCAGCTTAGCACTACCATACTACCTAGAATAGCAATACCTCGGCGCATACATAAGCCCTGCGGAGGCATAAGGAGACCGCACTGTCCCTCCAAACCTCACTGTTCAGTAGGTATATAAGGAGTAAATCTCCAATCTCCCGGGGCAAGAAACAGGTATTATCCCGCTTGGTACCTATCTATTCCTGGCTCTTGTGGTATTATATATACATTATAACTATCTTCTCTTAGATAAATATATATCAGCAATGGCCTATATTAGCATATATAATAAAAAAAAGCTTTAATGCCCATAGCAAAGGAGCTAGTAGTATATAGATAAGCAAGACCATCTACTGCAGAAAGTCCTATAGGTAGGCCTTATAAAGAGCTATAGCCATAGGGCAAAGACAGAGAAGAGCCTTAGTGCAGCTGCCGCTGCGGTCAGGCTAGTGGTCTTACTTCTCCCCTACAAACATCGCACGCAGATCATCCCTCTGCTCAATATAGCAGAGCAGAGCTTGCTGTGCGCCCTCTAGCCTCTTGGCATTCCTTGTATTGGTAAGCCATAAGCCGCCAAAGTCATTAAGGTCTAGGTCGTTATATAGTCTATAGGCTTCAATTGGGGCAATATCAATATCCTTGGTGCCACCAAAGAGCAGCTTATCGTACAAGAGCTCTTGCGCCTGGCAGAATTCTGAGGCAATGAGCTGCGGTATGTAATATATGCTTAGTTTAGTTCCTAGGTACTCAATTATCTGCCCGTCAAGAGACCAGTATCCTTTAGTCAATATATTTGCTAGAAATAATATTCACTAGGTACTACTGCCAACTTACAAGCCAAGCAGATTAAAACACTAAACTCAGATAGTATATAAGCTAAGCCCTCTATTTGTACTAATAATCTAGCACAAATAGAAGATAATTGGTTTAAGATCTTATCTGTATTTATAATAAGAAGTGGCTTATAATACCTTATTTGCTAATGCCTTTTTATAGATTTATTGCTGTCCGGCAACACCTGACCGGGTATATTGGAAACTGGAACCGACTATTGTGCTTTTGGAGAAGCCCTTTTGATTAGTTGGTAAATAAACTCATATCATTGCATAGATGCCTATTTATATGCCCGGAAAAGTGATGGCTGGAGCCAATGTGGAAATGCGCTGTTGAGACTATATATAGCCCTGTGCTATAATAGACAATGGCCACTCTGCCATGCAAGAGCGATATTCATGTCAGCCTTGGTAGTGTGATTATTGTGATGGTTAAAAGGCAAGTAAACCTCATGAATATACTTCTCTATTATCCTAATAGCTAACTGTCTATATAACCAGGCATTAACCTAATAATCCTAAACCTTTGCAGTGGCTAATTTTAGTATAATCATAAGGTAATCTAAAGTCTATGCTTTTCTATTGGTCTAGAATAGTAAGTTTTGTACTAGGGTATGGCTAGGTAGTAGCAAAAGCTATCCTTGTTCTTGGTTTAGTATTTCCCTAAGCCACTGTATATACACAAGATATTAAAAAAGAATAGAGCCAAGCCTAGCCAGTAGAAACTGTACTATATAGAACTCTTTATTAGTAGACTACTTTGCCTTGTGGTATTATAGTATATATATTATTGAGCTATTCCATATGAAAATACCATGAGTGGCAGATGAATTGTTTTTATGCTATAGACTGAATAGCTCATTGCGCAGCCGCGGAACCTGTCTGCATACTATATATAGGCCACCGAGAATTATCTCCTTTAGCATAGTACATTTTTTTAAATAGGCCATAATTGCATTCTAGCTCTAATTGCTATTCTTGAAGAGGCCATCCGATTGGGCTATATGTGCCCGAATAAGGAGGTCTTTGTGTAATCTGCCAAGATTATTCTTAGAATATAAAATAAATGAATATCCAATCTCTTAGTTAGTTATATTATCCTTAGTCGTAGCGAGATTAAAGATAGGCATAAGCCCTAGCATAAGCCCAGAATAGATATCTTCTGCTTGGCTAATAAAGTAATTAGGCAATTGATAGAAGGTCTACATAGATATACTAAATTCGTCTCCATAGGAAACAATCTAGCTATTATTGCTCTAGTATAGATAGAAAGAGGGCAGCTTAGTATATATAATCTCATGCCTAGCATTCCGTAAGCTATATAGCTCTACTAATTATATTGGGGAACCAGCTACTATATACTTTTTGCATATTTTATTAAGTCTCTTAAGCTGGTTTATTAATGGCCTTTATTTAATTCCAATAGTAGAATATAGTGCTAGAGGTAATATATATTCTAAGAATAATAGCTATTATATATAGATAAGTCTAGATAGATTTGTATAGTATCTTCGAGCTGGTTAGAAGCACTAATAGTCAGGTTCAAATCCAAGAATACCGCTAAAGTAAATGAGCAATATAGAGCCTAGCTGCCCATTGATAAAGTCCTCTCTAATAAGATCAATGCTTAGCAAGAATAGCTTCTCGAGAAGTTGGTTGTGAGTCTCTCTTGTGGTATATATAGCATATTGGTCTCCTCTGTCTACTACTCTTTGCGGCTTATCTTTTTCTATACCCTTGTAAAGATAGTTTTTTTTATGTGTTTTCTTATTATTATTACTTTTATCCTCCTTATCCTTATCTCTTTCATCTTCTTGATCTCCTTTATCTTCTTCATATTCCTCGAAATTATTAAGATCCCATGCTATATACTCCCAAATACATTAAAGTCTCTATTTGTATATTGGCCTAAGTTAAATGCTAAGTCTATCTTCCCGGAGATAACTTAGTATTTAGTGGGATCTTAGGAGGAATATAATAAATTGCTTCTATAGATTTTGGTACTTTTTGCGTATAGAATATTCAATAACTAAAGGGAAAGGTTTTAGTCAATATATCTATGACTTTAGGCTAGCAAGCTAGCAGAGGAGGTTTCGGCTAGTATACTATGCTATGTCCTTGTACCTATTAAGCATATAATCAACCGCTTCCAGCATATATATAAGCTTCCTTTTATCTGCTCCTGGGCTCACAATATATAAATCGCCATAATACAACCCTAGGCCAAGTATAAGATACTCCTCTTCATCTTTGCCTTCTTTATCTCTAAGTCTAGGTCTAAGACTAAGTTATTATTTCTTCTATTTCTTAGGTAAACATATTATTGCTAGTAAAATATCCCGCCTAATACAACCACTATAAATACTTAGCCACTAGGTATATTGTAGCCAAAGACTTATGCCAATAGAAAAGTGTTTATTGTGATTATATGGCTGATTTTCGGAGAGAAGCCTTTTTTACTCTCGCGCCAATACTTGTTCAATATGCCTGTGTATAATAGGTAGCATTAATCCAGTAAACCTATCTCTATCCACGTTTAATCTTAGCAAATCAATCAAACTACCGCTGCCCTAGCTTTCCTTTTGTCTTGTATGCTCTACCAGGTTGCTATATTGGTTCTCTTGGCCCGTAGGTCGTGGACCGTATACCTTGAACTAGTTGCTTATGCTCGGAATGGTCTAGTGCTATCTTGTTCGTGGGGTCAAGGGATTTTTGATTGGTTTTTGCAGGGGTCTTTATCGTCGCTAGGTTGCAGCAATATAATTTGGGCTTTTTTTTAGCTTAATAGTATCTTCTGTTTTGGATAACCACGATGGGGCGTAATTAAATGATTGCATAAACTATCACAAAACAAGGCCAGGGGTAAGCATAATAACTGTATTGTGCGATGAAGAGGGCAAAAGGCTCTTGCTACGGTCGGCTAATATTAACATTGTATGTACATATGGTATACACATGACTTCATATATAACTACCTGTGTGACCTATATCAATTTATTTCGGATAATCTAATGTAAAATGCTAAAGTTATAGAAAAAGGTAATAATCTCTTGTTTTATATCTAGGTAAAGCTTGGTAGGGGGGGAATCTATGTGCCGAGGTTAGAGCTAGTTAAGGCAGCAATTGAGTAGCCCCACTTTTTAGGATGCCCCAAACAGCTATTTTAACTACCCGTTGGTCGGGTGGGTATAATCTTTATGCCTTGCTTATATTACAGATAGATAGCAATCTGATCTAGCCAACCAAGACAATAGGAACAAAGGCCTTGTGCTCTCTATACCCTTTTGTTTATATTTGCTATCAATAGGTTCCATTTTCCTAAACCCAAAGGTCCTCTATGCATCTTTAAGCCTATGTTTCTAGTCCTGCAAGTACTAACTATCCAGCATTAGCTTCCTTGGCAAAGATAATTACTCCTTATGAGCTTTTGCCATGATTTCCGGCATACCGGGGACCTTAGTGTTTAGGGTACTGTCATTAGCATTACTTAGTTTCTTAAGGAGTTTCTTCTCTATCTTTTGGGCCTTTTAGGATATCTCTCTTTCCTTGTCTAGCTTGTGTTTCTTGCTAGCATCAGCATTACGCCTCTAAGCTATCTATTCTCTAGGGTAATTCGAGGTTGTTTATGGGGTTTTGTATTAGATAAGGAAGGAATTATGATTAATAGACCTTTACCATAAATCATATTATAGAGAATAGAAGGTAAGTTAATAATAGGATATATTATGTATAAGGGTAAGTAAGTAAAAGAGAAAGGAAGATAATATAATAGATTATAATGGTAAGATTATAAATTTATATGGAGAAGGTAGTACTAACGTAAAATAGGACTATTGAGAAAGTAGCTCTTTTTGGTAAAGTATAGCTATGGGGGTAGGTTTACAAGGAAATGCCTTTGTTTGATGTGCGGGGTCTACATTAGTAGGTAGGGAAAGTGTTATATAAATTATACCCCCGGGGGCATAATTTTGGTAGGAGCTTCCTCTGCTAGCTCTCCTGGCTCTATTTCTCTTCTCTCCCTTAATATTTTTTCTCTTTTTCTCTTTTTCTTCTTACCCCTAACCCAATAGCCAAGCACTGGCTTCCCTCTTACAATCACATGCCCTACTTTTATCTTTGACAGTTAAGCTTAAGACCTCTCTATTCATTAGTATAGCTCTACCTTTTGAAGATATAAAGAAAAAAAAGAGAAAAAGATAAGAAAAGCTATTTATTTGCCTTTTACTAGAAAATAAAATAATAATTTTAGATAATAGAAATACATAGAATCAAATTATAACACAGTCTAAGACCAACCTACCTAGAAGTTAAGTTACTAGTACTAGTATAGGTTTAGTTGTAAATCTCTAGTACTATTATAGATTATCTTTAGCTAAAGGTAAATATAGATATCTATGGATCTACTTAATATAATATATGATATGAGATAGATATGCATTGTATTGTGGATAGATATTTGTATTTTATTATAATACAATGGCTACAATAGTATCCGTTAGCTTAGTATTATTAGGAATAGTTATATATGGCTTGACGATATGTGTGCATAGAACTATGCGGCTGCTGTTTTTGGCAGTTATAGACATAATACCGTTGATCTTGTCAGGGTTAGGGAAACAGAGTACCTACTGGCAAAAACAGTAGTATAGCATACAGAGAAAGCATTGTGCTATAATAAACGGACTATGGCTAAGCTGCTTGAATGCCTTTATGGCCCTCTTAGCCTCCACGCGGAAATATTAGCTTTCAAGATATCCACGGCTAATGTTGCTATTAGCAAGGGTCTATGCCCAGGCAAAATAGGTCGAAATGTGCTTAATGAAGAAGCGGTGGTTCCCCGGAGGATTACAGTCTTGGCCCTGCATAGCTCTCGACTCAGCACACACGCCAGCCAGGGTAAACTCGAATGCGTCCATGTCTAGTACTCCTTTCCTTCTGCCCTTTGCCGGGAAGAGTGCCAGGTACACTGCTTCCTTATAGCTATGGATTAGGAGCTATGAGAGGATTCCGAGCACGTCCTTAGCCTGCTCCTGTGTGCGGATATTGTTGCTGATGGCGAGGCTGATCACCTGGTCGATAAGGTGTCTAGACTTTTGTAAAGATGCCTCTTCTAGCCAGTGTGCCTTGATGATAAGCTGTGGTACCTGTAGTAGGTCTATGGCCTAGTCGTGAAGCCAGAGCTTGTGCCAGTCCACTATGTCTTTTGGGAAGAAGGTGAATCCCCGCTGCTCCCTAGAGCAAGCTATGTCTAGACCGATCTTGCCACCGGTAGTAGCCTTAAGTAGCACAGACAATATCCTGGCCAGTGCGTACGGCTAATGGTTGATGAAATGCCGAAGAGCAAGCATTACAATAGCATAAAGCAATGCTGCTAATTGCGGTGTAGATGGGTCTTGTGACTAGTACGATATAATGTAGTCCATAAGCCATAGATGCTTGTTAATGTTCTGCTGCACAAATGCATTAAAGTCCCCAGCCGCAAGCACATAGAATGCATCCCGGTCTGGTATCACAGCAACAACGCCTGGATTGTCAGGTAGCCGATTTGTCCTCTTGATCAGTCGCCACCAAGCCTCCTCTGCCGGCCGTAGCTGAGCTGCGAGTTCTGTCGTGATGCGTAGCTTGATCCGCTAGCTATAACCCTGCGATGGGTCCTCGAGGTTGCTAGCTATATGCTGGATTAACTGTAATAGTGCCCGTTTTGCGTCCTGGCGGCTAGCCTTAATGTTACCCTTTCGGGCCACTGCCGCCTAAGCCTCATCGCTATAAGCAAGGTTGAAGATGTTTGGGTGTGAGAAGGCCCAGATGGCGGCCACATTGAAGTTCCCCTCCTCCACGGTGTAGGATTGTATATACGAGACGCTGTGCTTAAAGATAGGACTGGTTCTCCTGGGCTCTGAAGTGATGCAGATGGAGTCTCGCAGCATGTGTACAGGGTACTCGGTCGTGGCGGCACGCGGGATCCGGGGAGGCTTCCAACCCTCTCCTGCAGTCTGCTCTTCTTCCTCGCTCGCCCTTCCTTGTGGAGCTCGCCCGTCGTCTCTATCATGATCATTTTCACGCTCTCCTTCCTCATCTTCCTAGCTACTACCGGCCTCATCATCCCAGTCACTATTAGCCTCGCCTTCCGCCTGCGGGGCTGTCCTCCCAAGCAGAGCCTCCCCAGACTGCCCATAGAGGAAACGCAGGGTGTTGTACTGGCAGCACCGCCGAGCCAGAACGGTATGACCACTTCTCGTTGGCAGGAGCTCAGACGCCACATTGACAAGCTGGGTTTGCCTCCACGGTGTCGGTTCTGTCCCATTGTCACCGTAAGCAGGGTTGCGACTGCGACTGTGACTGCAACTGTGACTGCAACTGTGACTGCGACTGTGACTGCGACTATGACTGCGACTGTGACTGCGACTGTGACTGCTGGCTGCTGGGTCCTGCTTGAGGCTGACGACGCTACATCGGGCGCGGAAGTCCCCTAGAACCTCCGAGATGCTGCTGCCGGACGACTGGTGCCACAGCTTGGTGTCTTTGTAGCTGCAGAGGAAGATGGCATCGCCAAACTGCCATAGCCTACTGACATCTTCTATCTCCCGCATGCTCCCGCCTTCGCCGTGATAGGGCCCGTCAGCTGCCATGTCGCGCTCCGCACGATCGAGTGCCTCCTGCATGACACTCCACAGCCTAGGGAGGTTCTCCTTGCTATATGGCACCTTAAAGGCTGCCCTGCGTACGGCTGCTGAGCCCGATGACTCCCTGGCGATGTGCGATGCTGCCCGAACAGAGTCATAGCTTCCAGGCAAGTAGTATACAAAGTGCGGTCCAATCTTCTTGATGCTTGGCCTGATAAAACCGTCGAAGAACAGCCGGTTCTACTCCTCTCTCAAGGGCACTGGGCCTTTCTTCCTATGCTTCTCATTGTAAAGCCATGGGAAGAACATGTAAACCGTTTGTAGCCTTTGGTGCGCAAGCACGGTGTGCGGGATCTGGTAGATCGGAACCTGCTTGATCTTCTCTCCCACCCGTATAGGTACACAAATATAAATGGACTTGGAGAGGAGGAGGCTTGGCTGGGCCGTAATGTATATGTTTAATGGCCCTCTCAGGCTGCACGGGTCTTTTGTGACATACAGGAAGCTGTCGATGTCATGAACGGCAGGCGCCAGCTTTCGCTGCGGCACGTCGTCTTGGTGGAGGCAGACCTCGGCATCTGACCAGTCTTTATCTTCGTGCCAGCCCACAAATTAGGCCTCCAACCGACTTGCTGGCGGCAGCTGGTCGCAACGGAGGCCTGTGACTGAAGCATCAAGGGGTTACACGGTCTGGTCTAGGCCAAACTATTGTGACTATTCCTCTTGCTCGGCAAAGGACAATCTACTAACTCTAGTGCTAGACCCAGCCTACATCTCGCGCAGGTACAGGTAACGGCGGCAAGTCGCAAGGTGCAATATGTCTTGGTCTTTGTATTAATCTATAGGACATAATACTAGGCTAATGGTAAGGATATATATAATATGTTGAGCTAGTTTCTCTCCTTTGTCTAAGTCTTTCTCTTTAACCTAATTGTAAACTTCCTGACGGGTGGGCAATTTTATAGGAATAGGCTTATCATATGCTTCATTGCATGCTTCGTCGTGTGCTTTATTGTGTACTTTGTCGTGTGCTTTGTTGTATGCTTTGTTTAGGGTATACTCACTTTGGATAGTAATACTTTCGCTTAGGTCATTATTTGCCCTATTTATTATACTATCTAGGCAAATAATTAGTAGACTAGGTATATTATGTATAGGCTGGCTATTTAATCTACATATAACCTATGAGTAGATGGAGGTATTGAGTATATTTGCTATAACCTATTATCCTTTTTAGCTAGATTTATATGTATATTAGAGCTATGTTGTAATAAGTAGCTATTTAGCAATAAGTTACTATCTGGGATAATTGTGTTTATTATATTCTTATCCATTGAATCTATTAATAAATTAATTTTGTGTAAGTATAAGTATATTAATGTCTACATCTAGAAAGGCATACCTAGTATATATTCTTTTCTGCTATAGTGCTATCTAACTAGAGACCAAGATAAAAGTATCTTATCTAAATCTCTAGCTTATTGTAATATAATAGTACTCTCTAAGGACTCTAAGAACTTATTGATTAGTAGCAATATATCCAAGTTTATTGGTAATAATAATAGTAACTTAGGTAATATAATACTTATTGCAATATAGCCTATACTACTACTATTGCCTAATTTATTGGCAAGTATGCTATTATTAATAGTAAAGGAGAAATCTAACTACAATGTGCCAGAACTTGCCACCCTTGGCAGAGTTCTTCTTTCAGGTGCTATGGGTAAGGGCAGACTTAATTGTAGATAGCATAGGATAGTGTTCTGAGATTTAGGTATATAGACATTAGATAAAGACAAATAAAAGGAAGAAACACGCTCTTTCTTGCAATCTTTAGGCTTAGATTATATTCTTAATAGGCCTTTGGCTTTCTAGCGCTCTAAAGCCATATAGATAATAATAATATAAATACTTAATATATAATAATCGTGTTAGCCCAGTCTAGGGATACTATTTAGGCTTTATTATAAAGAAGCTAATAGGCTAAGTCTAGGGTAATTATTAATATACTAAACTTATAAATAGCAAAGGCTTTTAGATTTCCCCTTAAATTTCTATAAATATACTTAGAATAATACTAGCTCTATTATTAAATAAGATATAACTTATCTTTCTATACTTATTATATCTAAAATCCTATCATATATATAATTAGATTTATATCCCTATTATATCCCGGGCGTTCTAAATAAGTAGACCAATCTAGTTTATCTAGGTAGGGACTATAGTGTCATATACCCTAGAAGTTCTAGGAAATAACAAGTATATTTATTACTTTGTTTTAGACCCCTTTTCTCCCTTGTCTACAATAGGAAAAAAAAAGAGGCCATAGAAAGAAGCTATAATCATCAAGAGGCAAATAGACCAGCAATATATTACCAACAGGCAGAAAAAGGACAACAGCCTCTACTATTACAGCAGAGTCTACTAAGCGTGCCCGCTTGCCCAACTATATCGGCGACTCTTTTAGTACCTCTAGACCTTAACCTAGAAGGCTTAGATTATCTGCACGCTATACTCTAGACAATAGTGGTACCATGGCTAGTAGATATAACAAGGGTTCGCCAGTCTCCTTAGATGTATACTTACTCATTGCCGATAATACTAACGCATTAGGGGCTAAGTCAAGCCAGCCCCTCCCATAGAGGATACTTTGCTCTAGATAGAATCCTAATGCCAATGTGCATAGTAGTTTACTGTCTAGCTTCCTTCTAGATTCCACCTCCCATACCATCCCAAGTATAGATACTGTTGGCTTATTGATGCAATACATATTGCCATTGTCCAAGGCGCTAGATAAGCATGATCCCGCTGATCTGCCCAATACCCTCTCTAGATATAAGAAGAAGCTTAAGAAGTTTGTTGGCTAGTGGTATGTATCTCTCGTCAAGAAGGGCATATCGGAGCATCTAGCCCACAAGCTTGCCAAGCACTGTCTCTAGGCCAGCGATGAAGAAGGCAATTCAATGATAGATAGTTCTTATGCCAGTCGAAGAAAAGAGCCATTCCTTCCTTCCTTACCAGGTATGCTATTGAGAGACACTAAGCCTTTCTAGGCATCCACTCAGGTCCTTCCGGATATGCTAAATAATTATCAAGATAACAATAAAGATAGTAATATCTCTTTATGGCTATCTACTAACCAGATTCCCACACAGGTCCTTTAGACCGATAACGAACCGGTCGTGATACAGCTAGGCAAAGATGTGCAAACATCAAAACAGGGACTCAGTAGAGGTAATAAGCCAACTACCCTGGTAGAGGCCTTGCAAGCCAAGAAAAAGCTCAAGAACCACCCTAAGGAAGGATATAGAGC
The DNA here is from genome assembly GCA_013403855.1 of Calonectria honghensis. Lineage (NCBI taxonomy): Eukaryota > Fungi > Ascomycota > Sordariomycetes > Hypocreales > Nectriaceae > Calonectria > Calonectria honghensis. The sequence goes on along the minus strand of VTGB01000079.1, from coordinate 121,327 downwards.
TTTCGATAGCCTAGCTATTGCCCAAAGGCTGCAAGAAAGGGACTTTGATGGCAGACTGTCCTCGCAGGAGATTTGCGTCATAGGTGTCGCCGTCCTATATGAGGTATTCGGCGGCCAAGGCCAGAAGTAGCTTGCTAATGCACTAATATACCTTTATGGCGAACATCCGCAATGCCATCTCGCTGACCTCGACCGGAATGCGATTAAAGTAGCAGACGAGATCCGCAAGGGCGGTCCAGCAACACTATCCAGCTTCACCCTTCGTTGGGCTTAGGCCGTTCAGCATAATAGCCTTAATATGTTGACGATCGACGAAATTCGATTAATTGATATAAAGGTATTGCTTGTTTGTGAATAGAATTATTGGTTAAGCTCAGCTATAATAGGGTCATATAGAGATATCGAAGACTTCCTTACTAAGAATAGAATAAACAGTAATACGGGGTCAATACTTTTAATAAGGATAGCCAGATATCTTAGCAGGAAGCTAAAAATTCCTAAAGGCATCTTGGCTAAGAAGATCTATGCCTAGCAACTACTAACAATAATGGCCGATATCTTTGGTGCTGGTATTTATGTCTTTGTCTCTAGGAGCCTCTTTACATACTATAATAAAATTTACACAACCAATGGCATTAGAAAAGAAGATAAGTTCTATGCTATGGCACTAGCTATTGCAGACGAGCTTCCTGACCTTTTGGATATCTGTAAGGTATTATATATGCATGTGGTTAAGCTTATTCTAAAGCCTTTTCTTCCTGCTGATAGCATAGAAGATCTTCCTAGGGACTTAAGGATCTCTGGGGTTTACATGGCTATAGATGGTAATCTGAATAGCTTACGGAAAATATCTATTCTAGAACTGCTTGGTATTTGTATACCCTTGGGAGGTTTTGTAGAGGAACTAGACAGTGTGATAGGAGGCGATATTAATCCAAATATAGCACTAGTCTGCCAATAAATAAATTATTATGAAGATAGTAATGATAATAGTAATAATAATGATAAAAGTGGGGAAGAAGGAGATGAGGATTATAATTAATATGAATTGGGAGCTTAAGAGGGAATTCTAAGGGTTAAGAAGCATAGGATTTGATTACATATGTGATAGTGGGGCTTAATTACATATGTGATAGTGGAGATTGGATTGGATGTGTAAGAGTAGAGACTAGATTATATATGTGATAGTGGGGCTTGATTATATATGCGATAATAGAGTCTAGATTGGATCTGGATTAGATCTGTGGTAGCAGAGTCTTGGTTGGATATATAGGAGTAAAGCCTAGATTATATATGTGATAGTAGAGATTGGGTTAATCTGGATCACATATGTGATAGCAGAGACTAGGTTGATCTGGATCACATATGCAATAGCAGAGACTAGGTTGATCTAGATCACATATGCGATAGTAGAGACTGGGTTGGATCTAGATTGGATCTAGATCACACATGTGATAGCAGAGACTGGATCACATATATAACAGCAGAGTCTTAGTTGGATGTGTAGGAGCGGAGCCTGGATCATACATTGAATAGATAAACCCAACCCTAACAGCCCAGTATAATACTTTAGTCTTTTTATTTTATTACTTAGTAGTACTTATAAGTATTATAATATAAGATATTATAAATAGGATTATTATTTTATAATAAAAAGTAATTATTAATAATCTTTTTTAATTTATAAAAAGAGTAATAATAATAAAAATAATATAGCTATAGAATATTCTAATAATCTTAATAATTAAATTAAATATTATAATTATTATTAGATATTTTAATATTTTCTAAGTAATATTTATAAGTTATTATATTCTTTGCTTAAAGTATAATAACCTTTATTTTATAAGGAATATTAGTCTTTACTTTTGGCTATTATTAATAGATTAATTTATAAGCAAATAGGGGAAGGTCTTTTATATTAACCGTTCTCTTTAGAGGGGCTAATTTAGCTCAAATGTGCCTCTTCTTATTATGTTCTAATAATTATTATTTTTCTTTGCTAAAGGATTTCCTAGTACTACTATGAGAGTAAGAATAGATAATAATAGTAAAGACTCTTTCTTTTATATCTCCCTTTATTCCTTTTAGTATAGAGGCCTATATAATTATCTTCTTACTGGGTATAGGGGACTTCTTACTATTAATAGGTAAACTATCTAATAGTAAAGTGTTCTATGGCTTTTATACTTAAGTAGTACTTAGTTGCTTTTTATTATAGGGCATAGATTTAAACTTTTGGTTAGAGTCTAGCTTAGAGCACCTATAAAAGGTATACTCTAGCTTGCTATAATTTTAGTAAATAGTCTTAGAAAAATCTTTTCTTTATATATCTCTTAATTCTATAGGGCCTAAATTGGTCTTATAAAAGGTAGGTATAAATTATCTTTGCTCTAAATTAGCATTAGAGTAATTATATTTATTCTTATTATTAGTATTAGGATTTAACCTCTTATACTATAAGAACTATTTATTATTAATCTTAATAGCTATATTAATATAATTAATAAGAGTAGCTAATTAAGTCTTTTTATAGAGCTCTTCTTAGACTATCTTCTTTAGTTTATTAAAAAAAAATAATATAAAGGTATTTTATCTCTATAATAGCTTAATAGTATATTAGGTAAAAAGAATACTATAATTAAATATAAAGCCTATTTACTTTAAAGCCTTAATCTACTATTTAGCCTTAGATTTCTTATTAATAATATTAAAGGCTTTCTTTAGTTCTTTCTCTAAGTATATATAATTAATATAGATTTTTATAGTATAAAGATTATAATTAGATTTAGATTTATTATTCTAGTTATTTATTATTAGTTAAAATTAGGTTTTAGTATTTCTAGAGAGCCTTTTTATTATATATTTAACTTTTGCTTTTTTAAAGTAAAATAAGATAAAAAAGTTAAGAAAGTAGTCTTTTATCTTAGTAAAAAAGGTAAGAAGCTTATAAGAGTCTCTATTAAATTTATTAGGGGGTATAGGCCTTAAGATCTCTCTTAGGTCCTTAGCACAAGAAATAAAGGTACTAGGGTCCTATTGGTGCTAGAGGAAGGCCTATGGTGGTATAGGTTGTTTATCCCTTAGCTGGTCGTTTCCCGGCGGCATTAACCCTGCCTGGCTAATGGGCTATGGGTTGGCCGGTAGAATAGTCAGTGTATTAAGGAGTTATTAAAGTATTTCCTCTATGCCCGCAAGGTATTAATTGCTTATATTAATATAGTACTAACTTTCTTTATTATAGTGTTAAGAGTTAATGGTAAGCTGGTGCATGGTAGCTTGGAGATATTAATTCTCCTAATATAGTGTTCCTAGTTACTTATTATCTCTTTTATTAGAGGATTTAATCTCTCTTATACTCTTATTATCTGTAGAGGCCCTAAAAGTAAAGGTCTTTTTGCTCTTAGGTTAGGAAGGTCTTAATATAGTAGATTGGGATATTATTGTAGTAATATTGCTTAAGGTTAATATAGGTAATCCTTTGAATAAGAGCTTTTAATATATAATAGTCTAATTTAAATCTTACTATAAAATAATCTAGTCTAAGGTATTTAATAAGGTAAATTATAGGGTTTATATTATAGGATAAATTAGATATATTAAGTTTAAGTAATATAAAAAATAATAAATAAAAGAATATTATATTTAGTAATAGGTTAATTAGTTAAATAAATAATTAAAGGTAATTAAGTTATATTAAAAGCTAAATTATACTCCTCGTAATTATAACTCCTAAAGGGTTTAAATATATAGATTCTATTAGGGTAATACTAAGGGCAAAAGTAAGGGCTTTTAAACCTAGTAATCATAGTGATTATAGTAATCACTTTGGTGTTAAGCAGTAATCACGATTATAGCTACTTTAGTCAGCAGATCACATGATATGGATGTCTGCGGCTAACCTTGTGCCGGTGCCAGCGGGCTGGCTTCCGGGTAGGTTAGCCTTGGACCGGATCGTAACATAAGTAGTCCACTAAATAAGAGCTTTTAATATATAATAATCTAGCTAATTTCCTAAGAGATAAATTAATTAAAAGGTAGAGTTTATATTGGCAGGAGGATTAGAGTATATATTATAATATTAAGTAATAAACAATATTTATAAAGAGGTATTATATCTAATAATAGTCAATTGGTAATTAAGGTAATTAAGTTGTATTAAAAGCTAATTAAGACTGTTCCTTATGGTTGGGCTTAATCTATTTATATACTTCTATGCTAGGAGGTAATCACCATGTGGTTCTAGTGATTATTTCTCTAATCACTTTGTAATCATAGTAATCATATCATAATCACATATATAATTACGATCATGCCAGTAATCTCGGTCTAGGGTAAGTGGGTCCAAGATACATTCTGCCCATTATAACCGCCTTTAGCCAGCATGGGTCATAACACCTAGATCGGGGCCAGAGCTATACTTAATCCCTGCTATATAAGCTATACTAGCCACTATTAGGTCGCCTTATCCGGCGCCAAGCTACTAGATCCTTGATCTGCCATTGTACCTGTAAATATCTTAACCAATAGTTCGCATCAAAGTTAATTAAGCTTTAGATATATAAAGGGCTAGTCCTAGGTTTATTTAACCTAAAGGGTGCTTTATATTGGTCTATCTAAAGCTAGAGAGGAAAGAAGGAAAGGGAGCCAGAAGGGCTGCCCTTCTGGCTTTATATCTAGGCTTTCACAACCTTAATAGGCTCTAGCTACCCTGGTAGCTAGAGAAGGGTTTTACTCTCTGCTAACCTTGATGGATACAGCACAGCCGTATCCCCACTTCAGGCTTCAGCCTGTGACAATATCTTTATATTGCTTAGTACGCCGCTACGCGCTCTGATCCTTCTGCCAACATAAACCCTGCCTTTTGATTGGTTTATCCCTTGGGAAATCGGCCAGATCGTTACACTAATATTCTAACATATAGATTTTAATATATAAAAACCTCTTTAAATTTATTAATTTAATTTTATCTTTTAATTTAACTTTTATAATTTATATATTATATAAATATTTATAGTAAAAAGCATTTAAGTCTAGGTAGAATTATAAAATTATTATAGATAAACTGTTAAAAGAGCCTTAAAAGTGGATAATACTCTAAATAAAGGTATTATTGCTTAATTAAGTTCTATTTTAACATAGTCTTAACTCAGGTAGCTGATCCTATCTTGTTAATAATTCTATCTACTGTCCTGAATCTTCGTCCGTCTTCACCACCTGAACATGCCACCAGAACAGTTAACACAGGCGCCATTCATCCATTGAGATTTAGGCTCGGCCAAGAAAGCTGCAGCCCAAGCAATGTCTTCAGCATGCCCCCATGCTTGACCGAGCGGGCTCTTGGCCTCGAAGACAGGCTTCCATGTGTCCTCAACTCCCTTCAAGTTCGCCTGGGTACCCGGCGTCCAGACCACTCCCGGGGCTACAGAGTTAACAGTGCACCCATACTGGCTGGGAAGCTCGACTGCCCAGCATTTAGTCATGGCGTCAGTGGCGGCCTTGCTTGCGCCGTAGGCCGTCATAGTAACTTCTGGCTCCCGCCCCGCCGGCGAGATAACATTGATGATACGCGAACCTCCACCAACGTCCTTCGGAGTGAGATGAGGAAGTGCAGCTTGTGTGACCAGGAACGTACCACGGGCGTTGGTATCCATTGATGTCTGCCACTTCTCAAGCGATATCTGCGCTATGGGCGCCAAAATGACACGTGCCGCATTGTTGATGAGAATGTCAATCGTACCGAACTTCTCCACGGCGGAGGCGATTAAACCCCTGGGGCCCTCAACTGTGGATATGTCGGCCTCTACGGCGATCCACTCACCTGTGAGTGAGTTACCGACCTCGTCGGCCTCGCTCTTCAGAGATGCCCAGGGGTAGTTTAGGACAATCTTGGCGCCACGTGCAGATAGCTCACGGGCTATGGCCGCGCCGATCCCGGCAGATGAGCCGGTGATAACCGCAACTTTGTTTAGCAGAGTCTTAGGAGAAGCATCTCCTTTCGATTGCACGGTCGCCATTGCAGGTGTAGAGTTAAAGCCAAAAAATATGTAGAGGTGGATACGGATAGTGGTGGTGCTGTTGTTGCGTTGTTGGTTTTCTTCGGTGAGGTATTCGAGGCGCTAATAAATACACAAAACTCGGTTTATATAATCCGCCTGCAATTGGTTGGCGTTGTAGACGGGCCAGTGACAAGGAAGTAGACACTGGCAGTGTTGTCCAATATCTCCGCGTGGATATGACATCACCCGATCAGTTCGCGTGTTGTTTCGCCCGGAAAATCGGGTTTCTCTAGTGGTTGGGGAATTTTGCCTAGGCATGCTATGGGCGATGGAGGGGTAAATTTTCCGGTGGGAGGCTCTCCGGAGCCCGAGATTCCGTCTACGACCATGCGAACTGTAATTCTACATATCACACTATCAGCTTGTTGGAGTATGGCGATGTTCATTTGCCCGGGGACGCTGTGAGTGACGGAGGGGTAAATTTCCGGTGGGACGCTATCCGGAGCCCGAGATTCCGTCTACAGCCATGGGAACTACGATTCTGCATATTATTCTATTGGCTTGTTGGAATATGATGATGTTTATGTAGAAGTTAAATCTATTGAAGTAGGCTTCGGCCAATTAAACGACACGTGAGAGTTGGTTAGAGGCTTCGGTGTTCTATTGCTATCAACACGGCCATCGACGAGGTTTCGAAAACCAATCGGCCCACCACGCTCTTCGGGAATCTCAAATTTGAAAGAATCATATGCCGAGGACCACTTTTTAAATCATGGAGGTTGTATCCCGCCGGGGCTCCGTGGTCCGGTGCTATGAATAGAGACGTGTGACCTGAAATTGACTGGTCGGACCTCGAGTTAGACCCAAGGGTGCTGGCCAACTGCCGTTATCCTTGGATGCTGGACTTCGATGCACGGAAGGTTGCAGAGAATCACTTTGAACAAATTTCCGAGGACATTAGGTCTTGCAAGAAGGCTACCTTGGAGGAGTTGTCGCTCCTATCAGGCTATATCACGTAATGACCATGGAGAATTACAGGATGCTATTACCTTTCACAATAGCTATCAGATCAAAATTAAATTATCCTAGCTTTGCAATATTAGAGTATCCCCTATTGAAACAATCGAATATAACATCAGCTGTGACCTTGCTATCAAGAAACTCAAGACATCTGGTGATCTTCTCTCCCGATTCATCCATAGTTAGGATTAGGATATATTCTCCGTCATATATCCATGTCTTGGGATCAGGGCTCTCGCCCATTGCTTCCTTGCGCCACACTGCACGACTTTTTGCCCAGATTGTGACCGAGTTGCTGCTCTCGCTTTCGATGTATTCATGGACTATGAGGGGGAAGCCGACCAGGATCTTTTTCATTTGACGATAAATCTCCAATCTACCCTGCTTGCCCACTGTAGGTGGAAGATCTTCCCCAAGCGATCCGGGTCTGAAAACATGTGTGTAGTTCTCAGCAAGGAGTGGTTCAAGAACTTCCGTGTCCATCGTTGCCAGATGACCAACCCATTTCTGGGCTGTTTGGAGGCGCTTTGAAGTCATTTTGTTCCCACCCTGATCGTTGTTGGTTGGGTAGCGGACTAGTATGTTTTCTATCCAATTTGTTGGTAATGATCAGCCAATGTTTGTTCCAAACGTTGCTATGAAAATTCTGATGGCGATAGGAGGGAAGTGGGAAAGCTTTAGAAATTTGACAATGATTACCTTGGGTCGGTGTTTCGATTTCAAGCAAGTTTAAAATCCCATGAATGGGCAGCCGCCAAGGGCGATGAACCTACTTGTTCTGTTGTATTGTCTCCTGAATCCTACCACCACGTCCGGGGTAGGGCTACCTTTTTATAAAGGTCAACAGAGCGTTCTCCGCACTCTTAAAATGGATTTAATGGGGCAAATTGAGAGCGGAACTTCGCGTCGATGAGGTTTGTTGGCCGAGCAGAAAGAGCCTCGGCGGGCTCGGCATTGCTGTCCGACGAAATGCGGCAACGTGAGGACCCCGCAAGTTCCACTGTGGAGTTTCTATCCCTTATTCCGGTGTAGTCCATAATAATAAGGCATAACAAAAAAAATGTGTGGTATTAGCTCCACTGACTTGCAGTATAATCGTCAATCCTAGCCAAGTAAGCCCTTTAGACCACATTATTGTGTCTTGGTAGCACGGGCTCATTCTAACCCTGTATTTCGGGACTACATTTGTCTCTGGGGTTGACGTTAGAGAGAACCAATATGCATTGGCATTGCGGATAAGTCTGTTAGATACCCCGTTGAGATTGTTGAAGAGCACATTATCTGAGATATCCTACGTGGACTTTGGATAAGATAATAGCATCAGAAGTCGAACTGTGATCTCCTACCTAGAGATGATGAGTCCAAAGTAGCCTAGGGGAGGCAATATAGGAAGTTGATGACGCAAGACAGCCGGTATTGGCATAAATGACGTGGACCTGTCTACGGAAGGCTGTTAAGACAGCTTCTCAAATTATTTCCAACTCCATAATGTTGATTCAGCTTCTGTACGCATAAAGTTCGGAAAGGTGCATCATTGAGAAGCGTCATATTTCTTACTTCAACTCGGCGTGGCAGTATCCAGAATCTAATCAAAGAGCTATTCTATAAGGAAATACTAAACAAAAACCGATTCCCAATTCTCAGATTTTATATACTCTGCTAACTTTCGTGGCTGTCGGCGAAGTTGAGAGAGGTCAGTGTGGATAAATACCTTAGGCCAATAGAACTCGTGGAATTTGCTCATGTCAATGAAATCATCAATAACAACTTGTGGCATTCCCTCGTTTGCCATATCCTTTCGGTGCTGCTCTTCTTTAACCTGTTTATACGTGACCTTGTGACCTGTAGTCTCGCTGAGAATCTTGACTACTTCCTCGTAATTGAGGAACTCGGACCAGGCTGATACAATTTCCCCTGTACCTCTATTATACTTCTCCGACTCCAGAGCCAGCTCAACAAATAGTCCAAAATCAAAGCCCGTATCAATGTAGGGAAACGCTGCCTGGGGAGACCAAATTCCTTGGATGACGTATGAGCCGTCACCTACAGGGGCAGGCCGCCCAATTCCAGACAAGTTACTGTAGTACGCGCTTGCGTGAACTTCAACGAAAGGCATGTTGAGGGCTCTGGCATGCTCAACTATCTGAGCTTTGGAGTCAAAATGATACGCCTTGGTGATGACGCGGTTTGATACTTTGAGCGCACTTGGTACTGCTGAGATAAGAAGTAATTTGACCCCGACCCTTTGCGCGCATTCGATCATTGCTTTGCCCTCTTCGAGCTCCCGAGTTCCGTCCAGGTGCTCCCAGTAGTTTGTAACGATCTAGCAAGTTCTGTTAGCAATTTCTGCAAAGGAATCAAGAGCCAGTTCCTAAAAAGACGGTTTAAAAAGAATTATTCGGAGGGTGCAAGAGCATTCGAGTCAAAGGATTGGTTTTAAATACAAAAGGAGGTCTTAGACAAAGGGTATAAGTGTAAATAAAGAGAAGATCGAGGTGAAATTCGGACATACAAAGATATTTGTAGCACCGTGAAAAGCCTGCTCGATACCAGCGAGATTGTCTTTATTTAGGTTGCATCGTACAACCTCAACGCCCTGGGCGGCAATCTTTTGGGCCTGGGGCTTTGAAGGGTCCCGTGTGATACCTCTGATGCGGTAAGGCTTGTCGGATTCAGAGAGGTTGCGCACTACACTGCCTCCCTGAAGGCCCGTCACTCCAACGACAACGAGAAGAGGCAGTGTGGGATCTTGCGAAATTGTCATTTTGAAATAGAATGTTCTTAAAATAGCTCAATATACTAAATAGGCTTCTGAGGGTACCTAGAGTCCGCTTGATGGTTAGGGTGTGAAGCCAGCATCTTGTGATGCATGTAGGTGAATAGTTATATAAGAACATCGAGCTCGCTAGTTTTCTCCGTTTGTCCGAAGAAGCAGACCCAGTTATCTGCGACCACCGACAGCCTCGGGAAACAACATAATGAGGGAGATTGACAAAACACCGACTGCAACGATATGAACAATGGAATGACGTTCGTGACAGGCATGTCTGCATACCGAATTGTTAGAATATGCTCTAGACCAATTCGGGGATAGAGAGCGCGAGCTTCGTGCTACCGACCTCCGACAAGCCATGTGACTGAGACCAACCCTTGACTTCGGTCTTGTGCTCTGAGCGGAGTCCGACACGCAGCTCCATAGAATTTGGTCCCGTTGGGACCTTGCAAAACCTTTATGGCGGGGTGCGGATACCTGCAAGGTAAATAAACAGAGCTCAAAGAGCATTAGCCCGACGTGTATAGCCATACCTATTTCTTAATCTACTTAATATTGATATAAAAAAAGCAAAAGGAAACCCAAAAATTAAATAGAAATTAATAAAAATTAGATCCTTTTTTCTTTTAAAAAAGAAAAGACTAAAAGAGATGAAAAATCCAAGGATTTTAATAATAGAATCATAAAAACTTTGAAATAAGATAAGTTATTTAAGGTTAAAGATGGGGTGTGTTTATTAAGAGGTGGTGGTGTAAGGTGCGGGGTGCGGAAATTCCTTGGAATCTTTAAAACCCACTGTACACCAAGAACGCCAACGGGCTTCCATCAATTTCTATTTTTACCTCACTTGTTTTACCAACACTTACGACATCTTTTTGAAGTAACAATCTGACTTTTGCACCCTGATCACGAGAAATGGCCCAGTCTTCTTCATCTACTCCCTGCCTGCGTTGGGGCATCATCGGCACCGGAACGGGTGCTACATGGCTTGTGAGAGATCTTCTCCTCTCTCGGCCTAAAGCCCGCGCAGTCCACGTTATTCACGCGATCGCCTCAAAAAGCAAGAATGGACCACAGTTCGCCAAGAAGCTTGGTGTGCCCTTGACCACGAAGATTTATGACTCATACGAAGAGTTATATTCGGATCCCGATGTGGACATCATCCACATGGCGATTCCCCACGGTCTTCACCTGGAACAGTGTCTTGCTGCCATTGGCTGTGGGAAGCATATCCTTTGCGAGAAGCCGTTTGCTATGAACGCTAAGGAAGCCCGCATTATCTTCGAGGCAGCAAGCAAAGCTAATGTCTGGATTGGTGAGGGCATATGGACGCGAGCGCTGCCAGTGACAAAGAAGCTGCTAAGTGTACTTCATGAGGAGCGCCCCATCGGCAAGGTCCTGAGAGTTGTCTCAGACTTTGGCTTTCGGGTTGACCTACCCGCCTTGGCTCCAGGCAATCGATACCGGACTCCCGCACTGGGGGCGGGTTCGCTGATGGACATTGGAGTTTATTTGATTAACTGGGCGTTGCTTGCAGTCGATGACAGCACAATGAACATGAGTCAAGAGAGCGACACTGGTGAGGGCGGTGTATTTCCTAAGATTACCGCGATGCAGAGTCTAGAAACCCTAGACGACGGCTCCGAGGTCGAAGTGGCAAGTGGCATGGTCATGCAGTTTGATAAGTGTGGCCCACAAGCGATGCTTTATTCTACCACGGTAACTACTAGGGAGAAGGGGGCCTTCCTACGTATTGACGGTACGGACGGACATATCACTGTGGAAGGCCCAGCCCCACCACTGCCAACTAGTTTTACGGTCTACACCCGTGAAGCGAAAGGCAGTGAGATTGATCACGAAAAGAAGGACGAGGAAGGTCAGACGTATTCGTTTGAATCGCCAGGAGGAATGGGATTCTATTGGGAGGCGGATGAGGCTGCATTAGATATTGCTGCTGGCAGGACCCGGTCAAGCGTGATGCCTTGGACCCAGACAATGCGAGTTCTGAGGATCATGGACGAGATAAGGCGGCAAGGTGGGGCCAAATTTCCTCAGGATAAATGATCTATAGACTTCGAAGTAGTTACGGCCCAAGCCTCACGAATATATTACAGAGAATGAGCATATTCATTTCCTCAATGTCAGTATGTTTCACGTGAAATGCCGCCCCTAAGTGATGAACTGATTGAGTTGCTGTACTAGTATTCAAGCGGTGATATCACGGTTGACCTGCCGCCGGGGTAGAGAATCCCGAGAAGCGGGCGATAAAGCCCGACTAATCCTTACGGCACTTGGCATAGTCAACTACGGCATAAAATGCCACCAAAATGAGCGGATTCATTGGAAAGGCCTACCTCGTGCGACTGTGTGAAATTTTGAAGACGCTGCTTCGTGGAAGTACCGTCAACGGGAATTCGAGAAAGAGGGCCAGTATGACCCCTCCCTACCCATCATTCCCTTCCCTACACAATTCTGGCGGGTCAACGCAACCCCTGTACATTGGAGCTTTCGGGCTTGTTCGGTCGTTGCTTTGGACCCCGCAATGTCGTCGCTTCGCTCCGGACTTTCGGAGCGCGGGAAGCGAACCCGAGCGCGCCGAGAGGATGCTGACATCCAACCAGTAGCTCTAGATTGCGACCAAGATACGCACAGACCGCCCTGCATATCTTTGTGCCCCAGAAGCCCAGAAACTGGGTGACGCGCTTCACCCCAAGCCTCAGATATGAATGGCGCCATAATAAGATGCAGCCACGTAGAGTCTAATCTAGCCCAAAGACCACTCTACCCACCTCTAGTCTGAGGTAGCACACGTAGTGGGAGAGGGGAGGGGAGCTGGTTGCGCAGATTAGGGTTCCGGCGAAAAGCCCGGCTCCCCTGCCGCCGCCACCCGAGACTGACGGCACTTTTTAAATTCAAGATAAACTAAGGCGACTTATTCTGAAACAGAAAAAAACCCACTCGTGAGTCACTGGGAAAGAGTTAACTTTACCCATACTACATTCTTAGCTCATCAGGCTAATATTCATCACCCTCACAGGTCTACGTGTTTGAGATACTAGGGAGGATAAGGCTCTGACTAAGGGCGGTGGCCTTCTTCTCAAGCACATCGAAGCGAATCAGGTGGGCCTCTGTAGGTGCTAGTTTAAGGCGGTACTAATGTACTAATACAAGCACTTCTTATCATTAATAAAAGCCTAATGCCAATGATACAAACGTATTTCGGGGCAGGCCACAAGTTTATAGGGTTTCCAACCAGGACAACACCTCAGCTTAAGATTTCCATGCATTCAAAGAAGTCCTAGGTCCTTGTACGTATTTTGTTTCGCTACGGATTGTGTCCGTACGGCAATTGTTCTTGCTCCGGCTGTTGCGATCCTCTTCAAAAGAGGGAGCTGGATCGCAATTCGGCAAGGTAAGCGTCGGATTCCGAGTTGGGAATATCAGGGAGGCCCAACATATCAATTTGCATCTCGGTAAATGGCAGCTCGTCATGAATCCCCAGTGTGCCCCAAAGCGGATAACCATTCATTGCCATATGGAGGGGTAGCAGACGAGGATGAGTTTCGTCCTGGAAGTCACTCGATGCGGTCGTGTTGCTACTTGTGGGCAACATTCTAGAGTTAACCATATGTAACGATGCCGATATATGATTTAAACCCCGAGATCGATTCATGCAGTGTGCCCCAGACTCTGAGTTGCCGCCAGAAGCAGTTATAGCTGCGGAAGTGCTACCATGATCTATCGAGCCAAGGGAGCTGGAATCGTTTCGTAGATTTTGCGGATTTGTTGCCGACGCATTAGCCAGGGCAGTTTTAAGCGGAGCTCCTAGACCCATCTCAGCATCATCTGATTTCTCAACGATGGAGTGTGATATAGGTTGTGTGTTTTGTGCAGAACGCATTCTGTTCGAAGCCGCGAACAGGCCAGTAGGTCTCTCGTCCTCAGTTTCAGTAGCTGGCACGTTCTGTTGGTCTCTAGTCGCCACTCGTCGTTGACGAGCACCTTCCCTTCTGGCACTCCGAGCTTTGTCTACCATGCGGAGCATCAGCTGCCACTGGTTCTGAGCACGGATATCATCGGGTGGCGTATCCCAGCGAAGCACCAAGGTTTGCTCCACCGCTTTCCACGCCCGATCTACGTCGTGGCCAAAAGGTCGCAGACTGAGCTGCTGCAACACAAATGCAAGAGAGTGCCATTGCACGTGGGAGTTAAAGAACCATTTCCAGGCCCAAGTTCTTCCATCCGTGCGTAGCTGATACGAGTAGTCCACACTATCGACGCACCTAGAAAAGAGTAGGTCGAGCTGAGCTTCGTTCAACGTCAGCTCAGTTTCCAGGGGTGTATAAATACAGAGCCGAACTTTGGAAAAAATGATCCGAATGAACTGAAAGGTTACCCATTGAATCGGGACAGAGCTGCGACAATACCGAAGGTACTTGTATTCGAAGTGCTTCTCCCGCTCTCGGATCCAATCTTCTTTCTCCTCTGCTGTTAGTAGGAAGAATTGCTTCCCAAAAGTAGCCACTCGAATTCTTGGGTTCAACATAATGCGCCACATCTGAACCACTTCAGCGCGGGCGAGGGTGAAAGTTGACTCTGTGAATCCCACAATGTCCGCAGGCTCCTCGGTCATATCTGGCTCAAGATCTACATCGTTGACATTTCGAGGATAAATTGCATCGAATCCTGTTTCAAGACTGATTTCTCAGCACCTGATATTTGCGCGTAGGCTAGGTACTCACATGGTGGGGTCGCAGGCAATATCCTCCGACGACGGGCCATCGAGGGCGAGAAGATTCCACCAGATCCGCCTGCGGAGCTCCGTTTCAAACGGCGAAAGCTTCAAGTACGTCCCATCTCGGTGGACAGCACTCAGCCGACACAACCGTTCTGCCAGGCCAGACAATAGCCATGCCGCTCGGGCATCATGGCGTCGCAGAGCAGTCAGGAAGATCACTAGCGCCTGCAGTAGCTGAAGGTCCGTCGAGTCTGTCAACCGCGCACTCATAAAACTGGTGTCAAAACCCTGCCTAAACCTCGCAAGTAGTGTCTTTCTGTCCTCTTGAAGTTCATCAATACAAACCTCATCGGTGATGCTAGTCACTGCCGTAAAACACATTGAAAATAACAATGCTGAAAAGTTTTTGGTCGGACGCTCGGTATTGTTCATCGGAGCTATCATGAGCCGCTCGACACTCGGGATGTGCAAGACCTTGAATACCGGGTCGCATCGCTGCTTGAAGATGTACCACAATTTCCCCAGGACTGATGAGGCTGGGCATGGCAGAGTCTCGCTGGGAGTCGCTGGCTGGAATAGAAAACCGGTGGCACCAGATGCTCCGCTTGCCTCGGTGAAAGGACTCGCCGCATCTGCTTCCGGCCGCCAGTCCTCTGTGTCCTCTCGACGACGTTCATTCAACTGTGACCATGGTCAACCCTAGAACCCGCTTGACATGAAGGAGGAATACCTCGTGTAAAACAGCCCAGAAAGAGTTATTGATGTAGTGGTACTGTCCGTCTTCTCTCACCCACTTCCCATTACTATAATTGGGTGTTTTCCCAGTGAATGGATAATTGATGCCGTCCGGAGACATTTGAGTTTGAGCGCTTAGTTGAGGGCCCTCTGCAGGCTCTGCATTTTCCGGTATGGGCGCTGATGTCACTTTCGTAGCTGCATCGTGTTCTTCTAGGCCATTTGATGGATGTAACTGCGGATCATGGTGCGGTATCTGGTGAGTAACAGCCTTGTTGAGCTGTTTACTCATCATTTTGACAATATTCTCTAGCATGTTGACTCTCTCGGCCCACTCCTGATTATCAGAAGGCTGCTGTCGTGAGATTCGCTTTGGGGAAGGATAGGAACATGGTATTTTGGCCTTGAGACAATTGCTGCACGGCAGCCTCTTGTCGCATCGGACCTTCCTCCGGCGACAGGTGACACAAGACCTATACCCGGGCACTACCGAGGACTGTGTCTCGGATTGTGGACGCGGTAGGGGATCGATCGCCTCGCCATTGGGGGACAGAACTATACAGTCTTGGATGTCGGACTCATCATCTGCCATGTTGAGGTTGGGTCACGGTCAAGAGGAAGAGGCTGATGACTTTTTTCGCGATGGGGCAGTATGCCTAGGCCGAGGTCTGCGCAAGCCCCGATTCGACTAGTTCTATTACAGGTCTTTACCGAGCACAGCTCAGAAGATGTTACAGATCTTTGTATCGAAGCCGTGGTAAATTCACTGGAAGAATCTTGGCGTATTAAGAGCACCAAAAGTCAATAGAAACAATGGGAGAGGAAAAAGTAATTCGGCTTTCGTGGTGGGGCGTATATACATGGATTATAAGAAAAATCGTGTTTTAGTGCGGGGGTGCAGGGAAAGCCCCGTAATACGGATGGAAAATCGGAGTCCGGCCATACGGGGCGGAGTGTGTGATCTCTGATTAGCTTGTAACACGGCTTTTTTACTACAGGTACCAGCAAGGCTAGAGTCACTTAGCAAGCCCTTTAAATATATCCCAGAATGGTCCTAGTTGGGAGTTAGCTTTTTTCTCTAGTAAATATAATAAGTTAAGTAGTATATACCTTTATTATATCCCTTTGAGTGCCGGGTAGCTGCAATTGCGTCACGGGCAGGGATGTGAGCCAACAAAAGCGCTTCAAATTAAAGGTACATCATTTCCCACCTAAACTGGGCTATGCCACAAGTCCCAGCAATTTCCAGATCTACATAAAGCTACATTGCACTATTGACAGCAATATCGTGACTGCGGCAGCGGGCTGTTTCCACTGACTATTGCCAACGGCGTTCTTTTTTTGTAATGCCTCGACTGGCCAAGACGGGCTCCTTGACAGGCCACGCAACATTCATCAGTTGAGATGAGGCTGTCTTTGTCATACACGTTGATAGCCTCGTTGGAGGGCTGTTGGGTATCCATTGTGAATAAAATAATGAATTACATAGTAAAATGAGTGGCATTGATTCCGGAAGTCATTGATGTCACTCGAGGTCACCTTGCTTTGCTGGGGTCATGTGGGGCGGGGTACGAAGGTGCGGCTACCCGGCACTCAAAGGGATAGGATATAGTTAAATATACTTTAACGGCGGACTGCTATCCCGGGAGATCCGGTTTCCTGTAGGGTAACCGATTACTAGGTATATCTCGGGTCCAATTTTTGGTCCTGATCAGAAGAATCAAGCATCCCGTTTTCCTTCCTTTTTTTCCAAGTCTTTTACCCTATGCAGCGCCTTGGCAAAGCCGGTCTGTTTGAGTTGGGCGAGTTTCCAGTGGTAACGAGGCTGAACAGCTTTGCCTATCCCTAGGCTGGCGATTGCAGCATTAAGGTCTTGTAAAATAACACACAATATTACACATCCACATATTATAGCTCTTTAGCTATAGTCCGTTCACTAACTCATGTGGATTATTCTAGCCTCAGAGTGAAAGTTGTATAGCCTCCAGCTGCCTATGTATTAGGTCTAACAAAACTTGATCTTTAAATACAGTGCATATGGTAAGCGATCAGAGTCAGTCCACGCAAAGACAAATGTAGCTTATACACGGGGCTCACGGGTACCTTCAAAGCGGCCATCCACGTGGTGCTTGGGTGCCTTGAAGCTGTGGATTATGCGGTGGGACCACCCCCCCGCCCCATAAATACCTTAATGCGCAGTGAGACCCCTAGGGCCAGGGGGTGATGGAGGTCCCATCGGAGGCATGGGCTCATTGATCAACTTAGGATTCTTCGTGAAGAAGCCCAGGGACGGCTTGGGGCCCCAAACGGCAATGGTCGTTGGTCCAGCCACCATTCGCTCGTGAGGGGTTTCACCGTTGACTTGGTCACCATCACAGTAGTGCTCCAAGATGAAGCCGGAGGGATCAAACCTGTCGCATGTCAGCAGAGCATTCAGAGGTTTGAAGCTGCCCATATCCCTCGCCAACAACGACTGGCAATAGTGGTGCCGTTCAGAACCTACCAGTAGTCAAAGACCTGGCTCCCTAGAAGGTGCCGACCGACGCCGTAGGCACTCGTGTATCCCTTCTCCTTGAGCCAGTCATGGCCGACCAACTGGCTATCGAAGTCATCGACTTCAAAACTGCAGTGCTGGTCTTCCGTCACACCCTTCGGCATTCTGCCGCCGGCCAAGAAAAAGCTCTGCAAGGGGAAATCGTCGTTAGCGTACGTGGATTTCACATCATATTTTGATAACCCGGCTCTTCGGCGACAGATATCTCAGAAGTCGATGGAGAGACACTTACGTGGTGATCGACAAATTCTTTGCCTTTGTCTAAATGGCAAAAGGTCATCATGTCGTCGTTCGTGGCAGGGTTGTAGAGGGAATCGGTGAGAACGATGTTGAATGTGTCCATGTACCACTTCAACATTGGTTTGTATTCGCTTTGGTCGACTTCGAAACCATAGTGACCTAGCTTATGGATCTTGCTAGGTCCGAATTCAGGTCGGTGAGTCTCGCCTTGGCGATTTTTGACTTTCCACGAGTTGAATTTCTCATCTTCGGGTAGATCTGAGGACTTGACGAGGCGCTTTTGCTGACCGAAGATCAATGTTATTACGCCACCCAAGGGATCTTTAATGTCGACCCATTTGCCTCCCCCGAGTTCTTCTGGGATAGCCAGCACGACACCAGCAGTGGGCAGTTCAGTGGCCTTGGTGAAGTCATCTTTGGTCTCCACGTGCCACCCACCCCCAACAAAGTGTTTCGTGCCTTGCGCGTTCTTTTCTGCGATATAGACAAACTGTTCCTCACCAAACCCGCGGTAATAGATCCTGTTCTCTTCTTTTCTGACTGGAACTAGACCAAAGTCCATCAGAAACTGATGAGCCTTGTCCAGGTCGGGATGTTGGTACCGAACATGGCTGAGCTTATCGAGTCTGATTTGTGAACCTGCCATTTTGTCCTAGGCTGCGGACGAGGTCTGGGATAGATAAATGTTGAAGCAAGTTGCAAGGCCTGAGTTGGCTTTGTTCGCCGTGAGAAGGCTGGGTAAAATTGGAAAATATACCTCATCGGGGGGTCTTAAGCAGGGTATCTGGGTGAGGAAATGTCTCCTGTCTCCTTCGGAGGTTGTCTCGCGAGGCCCAAGCTCTCCCAATCTCGCCTTCGGAGATGGTATGCGTGCGAGCGAGGCCCCAACTCTACTGTGTTGCATTCGAAGATCGCCTGCGAAGGAGAGCTCCGGAATCTTTTGTGTCAGCTTTGTAGATCGGCTCCCGAGCACTCGCACGTCGGCACTCCGGGACCGAACCCATCCAAGTCTTTGCCAGATTTGGCTTTTTTATTCTACAGAACCCCTCTCTCAACGGCGTCGAGGCCGATGACTAATAGAGAAACGCTATTTCGGTCTGGAAATGCTCCACTCCGACATGTCTGCGGACCTCATCACTGCGCTGGAGGCCGTGCGTGACCATGTCTATCGAGTGTTGCAGAGATCAGGGCCTGCATTGAAAGCTGCATGTGCTCGTTTTATTCTGTATTTCCTTCCCGTGTCTGCTCGCAGCCACTTGTTCACCTGGCACGCGTCGTTCGAAAAGGTTCCCATCCAGATTCTGCTGAACCGTTATGACAGAAGCATCGCAATTTGGAGAAATATTTGACGATAGGTACTACGTGTCGGCAACTGTGTCTCAGATGTTGTCCTCTTTTCCTCTCCTCTCAGGCAGAGCCCAAGCAGAGGCGACAGGAGAGTCCCAGCAGACGATATGGGAAGTACTCAAGGATCAGTGGCATTCGGAAGATAACCCAAGTGGCTTCTTGAGTGTTGGGGTCGCCGAAAACCGGCTGATGCACCCCGAACTCAGAAGGTATATCGCACAAGCCGTGAAACCCGACCATTGTGGCCTTACATACGGAGACGGTCCCGTCGGCAGCCATAACCTGCGCCATAATGTTGCACAATTTCTTTCACGATACTTCGAGTCCTACACACCTTTGCAAGCTTCCCATGTTACTGTTACCAATGGAGTCTCTTCAGCTATCGAACATACAGCATGGGCATTTGCAGATCAAGACGATGCATTCCTGCTAGGACAACCATACTACGGTAACTTTGTCCCCGATATCTCTCTTCGCACAGGCGTGGAGATGATTCCCGTTAGTTTTTCGAACATCGACCCAACTAGCATCGGAGCTGTTAGGCGATACGAGGAAACGCTGCTTGAAGCCAGGAGCCGCGGTGTGCGGGTGAAAGCAATCGTCTTATGCAACCCTCACAACCCATTGGGTCGATGCTACAGTAGATCGGTGATCGTGGAATATTTGCGGCTGTGCAACAAATATCAGATCCACTTCGTGAGCGATGAAGTTTATGCTCTTTCGGTCTGGGATTCAAGCCATACAGCTTTTACGTCCGTTCTATCCATCGATGTCAGCAAGTTCATAAGCCCTGGCCTTGTGCACATGCTTTGGGGGCCTTCCAAAGACTTCGGCGCGAACGGCTTGCGTGTAGGCTTCATCATTAGTCAACACAATGATGCTTTACATAACGCCTTGGTGTCGGTTGGCATCTTCTCGTACTCATCTTCAATTGCCGACCAACTTGTAGCGACCATTCTGTCAGACACGGCCTTTACAGAATCCTATATCGTCGAAAATCGGTCGCGACTCCTGAACGCCTATAACCACGTTACAGCTCAGCTATGTAAATATGGTATAAAATATGAACCCTGCTCGGCGGGATTCTTTGTATGGGTGAATCTGGGCGCATACTACTCCCAAAGGCATCCTGGTATTGAGGGGCGAGCCGATGTCACCGATCACATTATGAGAGTTCTACTGGACCACAAGGTCTTTCTAGCTAGTGGCAAAACCTTTGGCAGTGAAGTCCCAGGGATGTTCCGCATAGTTTTTGCCCACCCGTCCGACTACGTCGATGAGGCATTACGCAGAATTACTATAGCGCTAGACCTAGGGGTTAGCTCTACTTGATAATAACCCACAAACATTTGTGCCTTTCTCTCCATCCTTTTGAACACATTGTACCACGGCTAGGTCTCATTGACTATGTATCCACAGCCAACAGATATTGCCAGCTGCGCCCTAGTTGGCTCGGGCATATGAATGATATCAATCTGATACGTGCAGCCAACCAATTACAGTCCTGCTCGCTGAATACACCCAGTCTATATGTATTACTTACTGGCTCGAGTTTCACCCATACTCCTGTTGACGATGACAGCGTAGATCCTTTTGACAACAAAAACATCTGCATTTCTTTACTGTTAGCAGCTTGTAATTCATTGCTTTGTAACGAAGGTCAGAAACCAGTTGGCAGATCGAACCCATTTCTTTAGGAAAGCGGACGTCATAATGTTCACCAGTCTCCGTCAACTAGCGATTATGGATAATGATTCTGTCTTTCAGCGATTTTATTACCCCTCTAATACTTAAATATTTACTTCCCAGCGTTATTTCTACGAGTTACAAGAACTGTTTTATAACGCAAAACAATTGGCACTGACAAGCTAGTGTAGATCTTTTGGTCGTCCAAAGGGTGGGACTCTCTGTCGTTTGGGTCAAGTGCGAAAGGCAACCTCGAACTGTCATCTTGCCGAATCCTCCACGATCGTTTTGTTCTAGTGCCGAATGGGATACGATTGTGACTCGCACCGCAATTCCCACCACCCGGTTATGGGGCTGGTGCTGGTGGGGCCTGATGGATGGGAGCCTAACCCTTCTAGGGCGTCCAGCAGAATGGCCCGTCTGTCTGGGCAGGGCCACAGTCTCTCGTGATGCTTTGCAATTTACGAACGACAAGATGGTTTAACACAAGAAAAATAAGTCGTCCACTCACTCACGCCGGAGGGGCGTACCATGTGCGCCACCGCCATCCCCCACCAGAAGTGCGAAGTATGTCGACCCGCTGTGCCTAGGTGTCTTAGCACGACGCCCCCTGTTCGGCCTGCCCCGGACCGAGGAGCCTAGGACACCAAGGTCACCCAATAGGGTGCTTCTTTTACAAGGCTATTTGTTACTCGCGCCGACCACAGTCCGTGGTCCGAGAAGGCCGAACATCAATCTTTAGGACGAGATGCTTAAAAAAAACAGGACTTGGACTCTCAATCAACCCATTCCTCAGAGCAAACATACACACAGTTATAATGGGCTTTCAATACCTAATCCGTTTTCGCGACAACGATGATGTCATTCAGTACGGGAACCTCAGTAGCCCTCCTGATCTGGACACCATTGAAGGTACCACTGTGCAAGTCGTCTCTGGGGACTTGCACTCGGGCTTCAACGTCGGGAAGTCAAAGGCTGTGGTCAAAAAGGTTTGTTTTGCGAGCACATGCTGAAGCTGGAATGCTAACAGACGAATTAGCTGCTGTGCCCACTGCCGTCAACTCCGCTAGTCACTTGCGCAGGAGTAAACTATCACTCACACATTGAAGAGACCAAGGTAAAGGGCATTCTTGACAAGATTCCAGCGGGTTTGCTAATACAGAAAGCTCGAGGACATCCCCGAGCAACCGATTATCTTTGCCTCAAACCCTGACCGCCTAGCTGGTCCCAAGGATGACATCCCAATTCCGCCATCGGCTCAACATATGCTTGATTATGAGGGCGAGCTTGCCGTTGTCATAGGACGAGATGGCAAGGACATCCCCGAAGATGAAGCACTCGACTATGTGCTCGGCTACGCTGCCGGAAACGACATCTCCCTCCGAAGCACTATGCCCATGATGATGATGGCATTCTCTGTTAGCTACTTGAAATCATTTGACCAGTTCGGCCCTATTGGTCCAGCTATTGCGTCAACATCCGTGATTTCGGATCCGCAGCAACTGCCATTTGTTACAAGAGTTAACGGCGAGGTAAAACAAGACAGCAACACGTCCGACATGCTGTTTAGTGTGAAACAAATCGTCGCATATGCCTCTCGAGGCCACACCATTCACAGAGGAACTGTGCTCTTGACGGGAACCCCCGCCGGTGTTGGGTGGACTACTAATAGTCTGCTCAGGGATGGAGATGTGGTAGAGGTTGAGTTCGGCAGACTAGGCAAGATATCAAACAGGATGGCATTCCAAAAATAGTGTCGGTGGTTGGCGGCATGAGAATGTATACAGATATAACTCTTGACGAATGTAAGTGGCACTTAGTGAATAGCAAACTTTACAGATACTCTCTAGCCTAGGTCTAATATCAAGTTCGTCTTTTATGCATGATAATCATTTCTTGCTAAGTCTTTGACTGTCAATTATAGGGCGTACTATTTCTCAAGGGTTCAACTTATAAATAGTATGATATAGTGATATTCTGATTCTATAGCACAAAAGGAGGGAGCACTCATAGTGTGGCATAAAAGCTCTATTATATAACAGAGATCAAAATTAGAATGAATGATCGCTGAGTACTTATATACTCCGCGTTGCAATGGTCCTTTCAGGTGAAGAATTTGTGCTGATGAGAGCTCCAGAGCCTGTATGCATAAAAATATGATTGAACACTAACGTCTGCGAAACATTCCAACCTCTACTGCCGTATCTACGCCGTCAAGATGCGCAGAGGCGCTGATAGTCTCCATCTGCGTAGCGGGAATAGTACATGAAATGTCACAGACGAGCTATGCGACTGCAAAATCCGCGATGGTTGGTATGATTAAAACCTGAGCCGTGGAATCCCTGCCAAAATGGGATTCCCCGTGACTGCTGCACTACTTGGTTCCGATCTTCATACCTCGAGTCCCAGGCCATCAATGTCACAATGCGGGAGGAAAGCTTCTTCTCAAATAGCCTAGGATGGCTCACAGTTTCGTGAAAATATCCTTAGTCACTTCTCATCATCCATATCTGTCCCAGGGCCTCATTGCCCACTGATTTGAAGCGACCACCATAGTCTTGGCCAAGAGCAGCGCAAAGCGCAAAAGTATGAAACACCTGAGACCGAGGGACCCCACTTTCAAGGCGTTCTCTGGCCCCGGCCTCAAGCACAGCCGTGCTGGCAGTCTCAGTGGCCCATATCGCGGTCGGGAAGGTCTCTTTGGCCCATTGAAGAAGCTTGACCTGGGTGAGCGCACAATCGTGGATATTGACAGCCCTGTTCTTAGTTGCTTCCAACTTAGAAAGCACTGCAGCTAATGCACTGCCGGCAGTGCAGATCCGAGTTGCTGAGAACGGCTGATTTCCCCCATCGTAGAAGTTGATCTTCTCGTTTTTGACATCTAGGGCCATCCTGTGAGGCAGTGCCCAGTCCAATAGTACATTGGTGTAGATAAATGTGTAGGTGAAATAGTCAGTCGCCACCGTTCCCAGGTATGTCTCCACGGCCAGTTTCGGTTCGTAAACAGGTAGTTTGCGAACTTTCTCGTTTTGCAAATCGGATCCAAACTCCGAAGGGATGAGTTTTTTGATACCTGCCGCTTTTGCCGCATGGATAAAAAGCATTTGGGCCCTAACTACATGTCTTGGAATGACAGATACTGGGGCATCCTGACCTTGAAGAGCCTAACGCTCCACATCCCCACCCCCTTCCCCATGGCACGATTGCAGGGGGATCAAGCTATCCCCGTCCCGAAGGGAATCACAAACAAAGCACTTCTAAATTCACGAGTAGGGCAGGCGGTGATAGGATCTTGCTCCCCAGCCCCGACCTCCGCGAGCCAGATCTCTGCTATTACCCGTCTACTCGCCCCTCCATCTCACGCGCCTCAGTCCAAGTCGGCTGTTAGCCTCTTTTGCCAGTAAAACTTTAGATAGAGGAAGGCATATCTCGCAAATCATAGTTTACCTTTTCATTACTTGCTCCTTGTAGATTTTCTCGGTCTTCGCATGGCGGTGAGCCGAGGCCGAGGCCGAGTCTTAGTCGCCTCGGAGGTTCGGAGGCGACAAACATTGAAAGCATCGGCCTCGTGAGCCTGAAGTGGGGAAGGTCCGTTAGCTAACCCATGCATATGGGTCTGTTTCACTAAAAGCTGTTGCCCCCGCGAACAACGATAGGGTCGCTCGCGACAGCACAGTTGGCCAGGGTCACAGAATGCTTGGCAAGGACTAGAAACTGTGATATGGAAGGCTAATCGGCCTGCAGTTTCAAGACCCCAATTGCGATTTCCTTTATTAGAGCTACCCAGTATTAAAAGTAAAAAGCCCACAGACCCACATATTCCCCCCTTCGCACATAGAAAAGGAATACCATTGTTTAGGAGAATAGTACTAACCTATATCCTCAGGAATTTAGTAAGAGCTACCCGCTACCCGCTTTATATATATCTGATCCCAATAGAAGAGTAAGGCTCTTAAATACTATAATTAATTATTACCTATAATATATTATCTCTCAAAAGTGGGACTTAATAATTATAAACTCAAACCCTCAATACACCACGTATAATTAGGCAAAGCCAAAGATAGGGATTGATGTCTGGCAAAATACACCGTTTATTTACGCAGTATTGTAAGGTTTCAAACACGCTAAGAGATAGCTATTGCGATGGGTTACCTAACCACTACTTGTTTCCTGCTGGCAGGGAAAGCTCTTCAAGTGTACCCTTCTTGCCGGTGACAACGTCACTGGCGATACTATCGTAATGTTCGTTCGCGGTCTTAACTGCATCGAAGTCCAACACCCACGGCACGCGACGGTTAGCCAGCAGCTTGGGATCGCTCTCAAAAAGGTCCCACGGAATCTCGTTCCATTCGTCGTTATTTCGTTTGCCGCTGGCATGAAGGACATTAGCACGGTTGAACCTTATCCTCTGGGCGACCTCGGTTGCCAGTGGCACATTGCCATTTGATTTCTCTAGACAGATGGCGACCGTTACGGCATCTTCGATAGCTTGAGAGCCACCCTGTGCAGAACTTGGAAGATGGCAATGTGCCGCATCGCCTATAAGAATTATACGACCTCCTTCACTTCTCCAAGTCTTGATAGCGTCTCGGTAAACCAGCTTATAGTCAATCATTTTGTTGGGAGGGGTGTTCTCAAGGAAAGCCCGGCATTCGGGGGAGAAGTCGTCGAGAAGGGGGGAAACATCCTCCCTTCTGGCTGGAAAAGACCAGGACTCCTCAATGTCCTTCTTGTCCTACGAACACAAGGGTGAGCTCATGGCAAAAAGAGCATTCGCTACGAGGATACTTACTGGATGCATCAAAACCCAGGCAACATCTTTCCCGTCGTTCCAGCCATAAGCTAGCATGGTGAGACGGTTTCCAATCCAAACCTTGATAGTATGCTTTTCCGGATCTGTGTAGTCAGCAAGCAGTGGATTGTTTCGCATTGCATCCGTGACTTGAAAAAAGCTTCGATAGACTGCCAATCCACTACTCTCCTGTTTTTCCTTAAGATGAAGGACTTTTTCTCGCGCGAGGGATCTCGGGCCGTCGGCTGCAATGATGACATCTGCCCAAACTTCTTCCCCGTCTTTCAGGACAACACCAGCTTTGGACTCCGTCTCTTTGTAGTCAACGACAGCCTGGCCAAGCTTGAACTCGACTCCAATACGGCGAGCATATTTTTCTATGACATGGTGGAGGCCTCCACGATGCCCCGCAAACTGGAGTTTCTCATCCGCCGGGCTTCGGAACCAAGGGTCCCTATAAAGAACCTTGCCATCATATTTGTTAATTTGTAAATACTCGGCTTTTGTGATTCCAATCGAGCGGAGCTCGTCCCCGACAGCGCCCCCGTCCCAGGCTTGAATGATACGGCCACCGTTTGCAAAGAAGTCAATAATGTCTGAATACTGTTAATCAACGAGCTCTAGTCTGTATTTTCCGGTAATTGGTGCACATACCTCCATAAAGGTTGGAATTGATGTATCTCTCAATCATCACAACTTCAAAGCCTCGAAGCTTGCATTCAATTGCTGCAGTGATGCCTCCAAATCCATTGCCGACAACAATAACCCTCAGAGGGCTATTTTCCTGTTTGGACACCATTGCTGCAGAGAGAGTTTGTGACGACCAAGACAATGTGAGGTTCTAGCTCACTATGCGGTGATGTGCATTCTTAATTGAATAGCTGAGTTCTGCGAAAAGGGACATTCGGCGTCCGAAAGGACAGGTACCTGAAAGATCAGGCGAGGCGCAGTACCCGCAATTTCTCGTTGCTCGGATTTTGGGTGAGCCGACAGAATGCGGACTTTTCCCCTCCGCGGAAGCCGTCGGTCAGCCTATCCCGGGACTACCTCTATTTCCCGTCATATTCATCGCTTGCGTGCCACGAACGACTCTTCTTCTCGTTTGGTCGATACATGTTTGCGTAGCTTTTACTATTGCAATCAGGGCGCGTAAAAGAGGCATGCTCAGTCTTGGCACTCGCCCGCCTTCGGAGATTTACGCTTTTTAGTAGTAATTAAACACGACCTTATTTGATGTTCAGGACCGTCTCATTCACCGGAGATTGAAGCGGCGCTTCTTGGAAAGATGGGCTGATGATTAAAAGGTCAAATTAAGAGTATAGCTGATAGGAGAAAGCATTCAGGTTCAGCCAAATCGGTTCTAACGTAACTAAAATAATCGTCATCAGATTGGCAAAGGTTAGGATGAGTAAATCTATACCGTCTTACCCGGCACTTTGGCGAGATCCTGTTAAAACTGTATAATACTGAGCGGGGAAAGTAGTGAATGGCCGAGACGGGTTTCTACTACGTATGAATGATCTGCATGTTTGGTTTATAACAATACTCATCTTCGTCGTTCACATTCCACCAAACATGGTCAGCTTTTGCTAGCATGTACATCTGAATGCGGCACAAAGCGTAGCATTGTCCGATCCTCGGTGCTCGGAGGGTTTGGCCCGCATATTCTGGCCGCTGTGGTGCCTTACACCTTACATTGAACCTGCATGTGGATCCACAACTATCGCCTCCGCATCTCTCGGTCTTGACGGGATTCAAGAGTTGCTCAGTACGTTTCTCAAAAAGAACTAAAGTAGCCTTTGGGGCCAAATAAATTCGTAGGAGGTCATTAGACGTTTACGTTAGCTGCCAAACCTCGGGTAAAGGCTTGAAATACCATGCGGGAACTCGTGGGCAAATTCTGAGGTTGTAAAAGGTCTCTACTCGGGCTCTACGGTCCGGTGTGCGCGAGGCCTGAAAACGGAGGGGCTGGCGGGCTACGGCACAGCAGCGAGCGCCGACTGACATCTTAGTGCCCTGACAGCTCTCTCATGCCGCTATAATTGCAGTGGATCACCGGAGCTTTAGATTTGTCGCATCATAGTTGAAAATGGCCTGGCAGCCTCTCGCACACCGCAGCACATCAGCGCCGAGACCATTCCAGTCTATCGGCAGGAAGATTTCGTTTAGGCCAATTCTGTCCATTTTCAACAATAGCCAGCGGCCACACGGCAAGGCGAATTATACTGCATCTCGAATGTCTAACAAATACAGTCCTGCCTCGCGTGTTGCGCGCCAGAGACAGGATGTATGGAGCATTATCAACGACGCCGCTGCCGCAGGTCCAGTGCAACCTGTCGTGAATATGGGGCAAGGCTTTTTGTGAGTGGAAGATGAAACATCGCACTTCGCCCGAAACTGACGCCATGCAGTGGATATAATCCCCCGAAATTTGTACTGGAAGCTGCGAAGAGTGCCCTGGACCGGGTCGACTGCAATCAGTATGCTCCTACCAAGGGAAGGCCGAGATTGAAGAAGGCAATCGCCCATGCATACAGTCCATTCTTTGGGCGAAGATTGGACCCTGAGACGGAAGTAACGATTACGACAGGAGCAAACGAAGGTGTGTTCAGCTTATGAGTCATATGTATGCCACGGCAAAGAAACTGAGGCAAGCGAGCAGCGTATCTCATCATGGGGAAACGTTTTGTCGGCAGTTCGCGTCAGTTACAAAGCACTCGGCGATGACATGACTGACATTGGGATTTCTGCAGGCATGCTAAGCGCCTTCATGGGTTTCATTGAACCCGGTGATGAAGTCATCGTCTTCGAGCCTTTCTTTGACCAATACATTAGTAATATCGAGATGTCTGGAGGGAAAGTTAGCCATGTCCCAATGCTCCCGCCTACCGACGGAGCGGAGAGAACATCGTCCGCGGCGAATTGGATCATCGACTTCGACGCCTTGACGCGCGCATTCAATGACCGGACAAAAATGATCGTCATCAATACCCCTCACAATCCGGTTGGAAAGGTTTTCAGTCGCGAAGAACTTTTGCGTATCGGTGAACTATGTCTCAAGCACAAAACCTTGATACTGTCAGACGAGGTATATGACAGGCTCTCTTACGTGCCGTTCACACGAGTCGCTACACTATCGCCAGAGTTGGCAAAGATCACATTAACTGTGGGATCGGCAGGAAAGAACTTCTACGCTACCGGTTGGCGAGTAGGCTGGTTGATAGGCCCAACGGAGCTGATTCAATACGTCGCCGCCGCTCATACACGCATCTGCTATAGTAGTGTGAGTCCGTTGCAGGAAGCCACAGCAATCGGGTTCGAGCAAGCGGATAAAATGGGATTTTGGGAGGCTGCGGCCGACGAAATGAACGGAAAAATAAACCGCTTCTGCGCGGTTTTTGACGAGTTGGGCATTCCATATTCTGTGCCTGAAGGTGGCTACTTTGTCCTCGCGAACCTCAAGAAGGTGAAAATCCCGGATGGTTATTTGGTGCCTGACCAAATCAAGGACCGCCCAAGAGATTTCACGATGGCGTGGTTTTTGATTAACGAGTTGGGTGTGGCCGCGGTACCACCGACAGAATTTTACACTCCTGGCAATGATCATCTGATACAGGACTGGATGCGTTTTAGTGTATGCAAGGAAGACCACGTTTTAGAAGAAGCAAAGGAGAGGTTAAGGGGATTGCGAAAGTATATTAACTAATACTATCTACATTGACATACCGTAATCCACAAGCGGACTAGCCACCTTTCAAGACAAACACAAAATTGTAAGTCAATTCAACCACAACAATAAGTTGATTGGATTAAATCGGATTCTAAATCTTTAGACTACGTTTCAAGATTTTTACATATACGCGCATTGCTGCCAGGCTCTCCACAGATGCCACAGCTTCGGGGGCACGTCTCAGCCCTCCTTATACAACAACTCCTTTCATAAATTTATATCTATATCTAGCTCTCTACCTCTTTCTAGCAGGGGTCGGTTTAAATACCCTCCTTGTAGTTTCACAAACGCTCTCACAGGACGCGACACTCATTTAGAGTCCCTTAATCAATACTGCCGTCGCTGCCGGAGTGGAGAGGTTCATTACTTCGGAGTTCGGATCGAACCTCCAGAATCCAGGTCTGCTGTGTGCTACCCAACTACAGGAACAGGGTTGTGGTCAAAGGGTATCTCGAGGAACGGTTCAAGGCCCACGGCATCACATTCACATATATTTAGAACGATGCCTATCTCGATTGGTCGCTAGGCCACATAATGGACCTTAAGCGGAATACTATCCACCTGTACGATGGCGGTGAGCGAGCTGTCTCAATGATGACTTCCCATCACTGCGCAGGCCGTGGCCCGTCTTGGCGCACCTCGAGGAGACGGGGAACCACACTATGCGCTTCTGTCTTAGAGGTAGCTGCTAGCGTGCGCAAAGGAGATCGCGCCGGAGCGCGAGTGGCGAGAGGAGTATGTCGATCTCGGGGAGATAGAGCGGAGGCCGAGGAGGAGGCACAGCTAGGCGTGCCGAACTTGAGCATGTTCCACCGCCGCAGTTGATAAACAGTTCGGCTAGTAGGATGATCAGCTGCTAGGGATTCAGCCACTGTCGGGGATTGCGACTAGGGAGGTGGTCTGAGCAGCCATAGAGCAGCAGAGCTAGAACCGACCAGCCATGCGATCCGGATATCATTTCCCCGCATGCTCAGGGCCTCTCACGCACGTGCAGCAAAACTCCGTAGCTGCTAGGCAGAAGACTGAGATAGCGGCCGTCCATGGCGGTGACTGGTTGACTTAGCAGTCGCGAAATCACGGGGCCACCCCGGTTGTTTGGGGGGTTTAGCGTCGGACTTTCGTTTTCCGGCAGCGACAAGGAATCTCCACCCCGACTACTGGGGGGTTCTCCAATCCGACCCCTCCCCCATGATAGTTCTATATTCACAAGGGGTCCATTAATTGACAAGATTAGTAGCAAGTTATAAATTAATATTACTTTCCAAGGAAAACAACCTAAAGACTATATACTCCGGCTTTATTATATATTCTTTTTAAGTAATTCTTTAGCTTTTATACATCTAGTTATAGATTTAATAGGCTATTGCTTGGTATAATTTTATAAACCCTTTCAACCAATATAACCCACTTCTCAAATCTGCCAGCGAGTTAGCCCAGTCGGTTTTGGTGTACTCATGTAGCTAAGCACTCCTAGTCAAGTGGGCGTGGTAGTCCTTCAACCTTGCTCCCAAGTATCTGGTTATATCATTAACCCCAGATCAAACCTCATAACCCACATCCATAAAGTGCCTACATGGCCGCCTGTTTCGTGTCTTGGCCGTATGAGACCTATGTTAAAATAGTCGGCGTCCGGCCGGCATCACTATCTCTTTGCAGTCTGCGTAGGCCGGCTCTGTCTGCCACACCGTCTTTGTGTGCTCCGAACGCCGAAAAAGGCTCTCGGTTTAGCCTCGTGGTTAGTGCCACGCACAAAGATGGGCCGGATGATAAGGTCGGGCAAGCATGGAATGGCAATGTGTACCTCGGTGACAAGTGCTCCGCGAAGATAAACAGATGAATCTGATGTGTCAAACCCTGGCCTCATAGCGGGTCAGATAGTAGCGGCGGCGACGGCTCGCTTGCTGGTGCGAGCCTCAAGGCGAGCCCGGGCACCAAAGAGACGCGACCTAATCCTTGCTCACCCCGCATCCTAGGCCCGTGGTAGTGGAGCATTAGTGCTATGCAAGGTGAAGGTGGTGTCCCGCGCGGCGAGAAGCCTATACTAGCCTAACCCCAGCGGGCTCCAATTACAAATGCATGTGCCCCAAGGTGCATGGTCAAGCTGCTCTCTCCCAATCTCCTAAAAGCCTCACAACACGCGCGGCCAAGAAGTTCATAACCCGGTCAGTAACGAGGAGGGATAGATATGATACCCCAACCATCACGCGCCGTAAGTTGTACACTTGCCCTTGGAAGCGGATGTAGTCACGAAGTTGCTTACTCGGTAGTCCAAAGTGCGACTGGTGCTATGCGAAGAAGGTGTGTGCGAGTGTTAGATGGAACTAACTCTCCATCGGCTGCCTCTTCCCGTATTCTGTGACACGAGAATTACCCCCTTCGCCTCGCAGACCCTGATTGACGCGATCAACACAGATAAAATGTGACCGAAAGGATCCTTGCGGCATTTGCCGTGATGCCGTAATGGAATGCACACGCGACAGGCCGAGAAACCCACGCCTCGCCCAGAGGATCCAAGCAAAGTGCGTCGACCATTACTCCTGTCCATACCGCTGGGATACAAACTAAAATTCGATATCAGCGAAGAGCGGTTCGCCTCCTTGATGGAGCGAATAACCCAGCTGGAAGACGCCTTTAGGAACGAGGCGAGAAATTCGGTTAAGGACCAGATCCAGGTAGCTGCGACGGACACGCTTACGTCACCATTTTTCGAGGACACAACCTACCGCTCAGCACCTCCGTCTGAGCCAGTCCAGATTGCTTCACCATTAGTGTCGACAGAGGGTGCAAGCGAGCGCGAGTCTCCATTGCTGGCGCCTAGTTCGGCAGTTAACCCTCTACAAGGCTGGGTCAAAACATCCGGCAGAAAGAATTCTGATGTCGAAATCGCTCAACCCGGACCCGTTGTGACGCAGCCCACAATGCTGTCTCCGCCTCAAAGCACTCGCCACGCCGAATCCCCGCCGAGTTGGAAAGCGCACATCCCGAAACAAGCTCAAAGGTATTTCAAACGAGAGCTTGAGAACTCGGGACCGGATATAACTTCGACGCGGTGTTCACTGTTAAAGTCCGGGCTAGCCTTGGCCCAGAGAGTCGAGACCTCCGCCCTGCACGACAATGTCTTCGAACACGAGATCGGTAAAATCTTGGACATCTATTCCGAAGCTTTATACCCCTCGCCTGATTTTATCCGTCTTGCCCTGAATGGTAATTGTGACCCCTAACCGGATGTGGTGAATGACAATGATTGTCATGGAAAATCCGAACCAAAATGCGTTGCCAACTAACAAAAACGCATCACAGAGCTCGATTCCGGGAGTATTATTTGCCAGATCCACCTGAATCTTGTTGCGTATCTAGACAAGGCGACTATTAAACAAATGAGTGTTGGTTTAGTTGAGAATGTGGTGCATGGACAAACCCGGCTACAACACCTAGTTTGCATTAACTTTTTCGCCTATCTGGTGCTAACCGCACTAGAGATAGACGACCAAGCAACTAGGCTCACACGATATCTAGGCGGCTCACGAGAAAGGTATATCGAGAATACCCTCTCCGTGCTGGGGAGGCTTAGCGTTTTGATGCCGCCGTCTATCACTCTTCTTCAGTCGCTGATCTCAGGAGTAATTCACCTCTTACTCTACTTGCAAAAAAATGTTGAAGTCCTAACAGGTGTTACAGACTATGCTCTTTTTAGAGCTCGGACAGGTTGAGAAGTGCTGGACTCTAAATTCGGCAGCCTGCCGGGTATGCACAGCTCTCGGGGGAGATTACCTAGTAGACCAAGTCAGCACGAACCTTAAATCCGCAGAAGCAGCCGAAGTGCGAAACTGCCTATTTTACTGTTACACCTTCGATAAGGCGTTTTCCATGACTATGGGTCGCCCTTGCTCGTTTCCTGATACCGAGTTCGACGCGTCAATCTTGTTACCATCATCTCTGCATAATCCAGCTCAAGTAATATACGCTGTTATACTTGAGCTCTGCCAGGCCTTGAACGACATCAATCATGAGCACAGAGGATACCACAACGAAGAAGATCTAATGCCTAAGATTGCCCGCCTTAAGCAAATACTAGACAGGATCGGGTCAACGAAAGACAAGATCAATCAGGTACGTCATAATTGTTATACTCCTATCCCCAAGGTCTCGCGTAGCACTTGGGACTAAGTAATTATTCATTTGTAGATGTTCACCTTCGGTGACGTGGTGTCTGATAGTTTTATTGCGCTAGAGCGAATGGGACTAGACTTCATGTATTATTCCGTCCAAATTTCCGTCTACGCTCTCATACCTCCCTCCCATCTGTCCCAAAGGATGCGATGGAGTTTTCTGGACGGAAGTCGTCGCGCATTACAATCACTTAGAGCACTGCAGGACATAGCGTGGACTCACTGCATGCGATCCAAGGCATTCCGCTCCTCTTTAACATGGTGTGTTTAATCCCCCTCTCATGGCTTCGCGTTGCCCCGATGATAGCTTATCAATAAATTCCAGGACGACCATGGTTTTTCCCTTCTTGTCTTTCTTTGTGGTGTTTAGCAATTCGATTACAACCGCAAATCTTGAGGATTTGCGCCTCCTACGAGACGTAGCTAATGGCTTCAGCATTATAGCCACCGACTTTCCGCAGTTGAGCCGTATCGAGGAGTTTTGCAAGGACCTTGTGACTCTGTGCTTCAAGAGCATCACGAAGTCGCAGGGATCGGGTTCAGAATTTCTATCAACCAAGTTCACCGGCAGAGTGGCTAAGAGGAAAAATTACCAGAAACCGATGATCGAGAGATCAGTCGGTATTGATGCAGTAGATGGTACGCATTGTGATTGGAGTAGCCAGTTCTCAGCCGCACCAATGGGTTTTGCCACGGGAGTCCAGGACATGGGTCGCACTCAAATTCCTTGGCAGAGTTCATCAGACAGTATGGAATTGGAATGGAACTTTGAGGATTTCTTGAATTATCACGACGATGACAAGGATGCCGACCGCACATCCTTCTTGCTGAGCACCGAAGTGAATGATTTTGCGGGGACGATATGACTGTGCGCAGCTTCTAATAAATTAACCCGTATAACATATCATCTCATATATCGGTCTCACTTAGACAACATAGTAATACAGAAATTCCATGGTTAAATATAGGCCTTAATAAAACCCTCATTAGATTTAAAAATTTAGAAATATATCATTAGGACCAAAATAATGGTACACTTGCCAAAAATAGCTAATCTCCAATATGAAACGCCTCTATATCACCTCCAAATTGTTCATGGTTTGCAAGAATTCAACCCGGGCGATGCATCTAAGAATGTTCTAGAGGATTATTTCACGACATGTCCAACGTTTAATAAACCAACATGAGATAGTCACAATAGAGCTAACTGTAGGGTAAATGGACCTTTGACAAACTAGGGAAGATTTCATAGCTCTAACGCGTATCCTCGGGTTTTTGCCATAATCATCGCTTAGCATGAAGATCAATTGAAGATAAGAATCATTTTATTCCTAAGTCAGTATGCTCTCAGAGTCTATTCGAGGAATGATAGCCTACGGCGACAGGATTTGGTGTGGTGTCGTAGCCTTCTTGATGGTCTCCCGCAAGAAATCACCGATCATGGCGTTGGTCTTGGGCTCGCCACCTGGCAGAACTTGAGCGGCATAAATGCCTGCAACACCGATGTCTCGGTTTATAAACCAGGCAATGTGTGATTTTCCACCCCAGAGCAGAGTGTTGGCAGGTAGGTTTTTAGTGTCCTCGAGGGTAACGGCACCACCCAGACCAAAACTAACCTTCATCTTACCGTCCTGGCCCCTAGGATCCTCGCCAATCTTGTCGGAGTAGAGGAACTGCAAATTGGAGAGTTGGTCATTATTCCTGCAGCAACCTATGTAGTATAGAAGAGTGAGCTTACGAAGTTCTTCTCGAGGCCCAAGCCGTGGGCACCCTGGGCATCAAACTGCGGGGTGAACATCTGTTCGATAGTCTCCAACTTGAGCAGGCGAGGACTGTCGCTGACGAGATCGGCAAGGACCTTGGATAGGTCAGGAACAGTTGATATAAGACCAAGACCACCGGCATCATCATCAGGCTTCTCGGGGTATAATAGCTGCTCCGGAGCAGGCTTCCACTTTGCATTCTCGCCTCGCGCAACCATTTGCAAAAGTCTCTCCTTTAGGCCGGGCTTCTCCTCAATATGAAAGGTAGAGTCACTCATGAGGAGTGGCTCAAAAATGTTCTCAGCCATGTACCGGCCGAGCGTCTTACCCCCGGTGAGCTGGGAAACAAGCAGGCCAGCCCAATCGATGCCGGCACCGTAGTGGAAGCTCTCGCCGGGCTCGAAGATCAAGGGCGTATTGTACGCACGCATGTGGTTCCCGCACAACCACTGCGACGGAAGATCTTGGGTATCCTTGCGCCACTTCGTCACAGCCGGGCTCAGTCCATCATATGGCAGGCCGCTGGTATGGCTTAGCAGGTGGCGCAGCGTAATCTTGCTAGTGCGGGGGGTAGAATGCAGGGAGCCATTCTTCCCAAGGGAGATGATGGGCTGTGCGGCGAGCCCAGGAAGATGGGTCGCAAGGTCGTCGTCGAGGCCAATCAGACCACGTTCGACGCACTGCAAGGCGCAAATGGTCGTGAGCAACTTCGTCACTGAGAAGCAGGACAGCGCCGCATCGAAGGGAACCTGTGCATTACTTGACAAGTTTTGCTTGCCGGTGGTAACCTTGAAAAGAGTCTTTCCTGTAAAGTTTGAGTCTCAAAATGTGTGATTTACTCA
This sequence comes from Calonectria honghensis, assembly GCA_013403855.1. Classification (NCBI taxonomy): domain Eukaryota; kingdom Fungi; phylum Ascomycota; class Sordariomycetes; order Hypocreales; family Nectriaceae; genus Calonectria; species Calonectria honghensis. The sequence goes on along the minus strand of VTGB01000079.1, from coordinate 84,936 downwards.
GAGAGTATTCCAACCCTAGCACGTACCCGACTTATGCACCACCGTCGCAATGCCAGCAAAGATGTCGCCGGATCGGACCGCATTGTTAAGCCTCTCTGGAAAAGTAGCCATTGTCGCGGTGTGTTGAGAGCTAGAATTGATCGAATATGTCGGTCTCGAATTACGGGTGGGCTTGCTTGCTTTTGTCGCAGTCTTTAGGTCGGCTTCAAAGGCTGTTTTAGTAACCCAATTCGTCTTTTCTTCGTGCTTGCAAGGTCTAGTGGATGGAATTGACATATCACATGCGAGCTACATTATGCTACACTCAAATACGGACACGGCAGTTCCGGACGAGTGGCTGCACGATCGCCCACGCCCCTCTCATAACTTCACGGAACAAACCGACGACGGTCTGCAATCAGCCGGTACCAGTTGGGTGTGGGCCTCGGAAGGGCGGATTCCGAGAGTCCGGGGGATATACAGGCTATTTCCCCATAAAGCTTGGCGGATCAGATAGCAGTGCTCAGACGACCACTTCAAGTGGAGTATTAGACAATCATCAACCTTATTGACTTCGGGAAACGGGAAGCGAAGGTCAGCCGCCGAGTGGTTTTGGTCCAGGTTACGGTGCTAATTATCACCGGGTTCAAGGCATGTAGTTACACATCTCGGTGTTGCGTTAGAGGGAGGGGTTGGGGTAGACAGGGGTCCACCTTTCAACATCACAAACCCTGGCGGCCTGTAGGTAGACCACAAAAATAGGGTTCTCTTGACGGGTGTTGAATATAACACAGCCTACTTTACAGCGATCCGGCCGGGCTCGGATGTTCCTTCCGAGGTATAGACAAGGCACCTAGGAAGCTGATAGAGGTCTAAGCATCTCATGCCACTTTAGGTCCAAGTTAAGTAACCGCTAGAAAACTAGGCATATATTGTCTGTGACAGCCGAGCATTCAATCTCCTAATGCGCAAGGACGTGTATTTAAAAGGCTCATGTTAAGCTTCATGGTGGATATGTAGTGCTTCAGATGAACGGAAATGTACGTTCTGAGATGAAAGGGCCCAGTGGGATGGGTGGGTTTCCCAATGCAGTACACCGGGTCCATATTAGGGGTTTATGTTGACAAGAGTGCAGGGTGATTCTGAGAAATAAGGTGCGCTACGTTCAATCCATGTCAAGGTCGCTTGATCATATTAAATCGGGCTTTACGAACATGCCACAATTTCGCTTCTACTTAGATTGATGGGGATATCTTATATATAGAGATAATTTAAACAAAACACATATAAAAAATTAAAAGTGTTTTTTAAATATTTAATTGGTTCATTTTAGAAATTTCTTGCGAGTAAGTTCAAACAATTCCAAAGCAGCGTTACCGCTATGGTTGATACCAAGCTGACACAGTTACAGGGTGGCGCACAGCAGATATCGACCATGGTTTGTACTTGTACCCATAGACCACCATCTGGGTCATTTCAGGGTCAAAGTCAAGCATCTAGCTAGAGCCTTTTGTTCTATATCGAACAATTTTAGTTCGTTGTATGATTAAACATATCTCGAATTCATTTCACGGTAGCCTATCTTATAGGCTAGCAAGCAGGCTTCTGCAAACTATTGGGAGACCAACGATTATAGCGGTATTAAGATTGAGCCAATGCATCGGCGGCAAAAAGGTCGAGCCATCGCTCTCCTTGCCTAGTCCCTCGATTCAACATCTTTGATCTCCTTAACCACTGTTAGCTTGCATGTTCCTCTTTCTCTCAACTTCTCAAAGCTTATGGCAAATTAGTCAACATGCAACTCACTGGCTTAGTCTTCCTAGTTCTCTTTGGTGCTGCTTCAGCTTGTCTCTGTCCACTAAACTAGACGACTGCCTCAACGGCAACTACAACTAAACATACCACAAAATCTACCACAGTCGACATCATCAATAGCAACTGAAAATATACCTCATATTGTAACGGAATGGAACATGTCAGTGGCCACTATATCGACAAGCCAAGCCACTATCACAGTAACAACCGCTCTTCCGGGCCTGTGTCCGGGTAGCAATGCGGCCTGTTGTTCACTTGTCAGCACCTTGCAGGATGTGGCAATTTTGAACTTGTCCAGCCAATTCAGCTTAGCTCGAGTGGACATGTACGGCCTTCGGGGAGTATATTGTGACGTTTCTTGTTCATGTCTGGGAATCAAACTAACGTATATTTGCAGGTACACCTCTCACAGACGTTCAGACCTGTACAGAGACGCCATTATGCCGCAGGAGCGAGACCAATGTTAGTCTGCTTTTTTAATAACCTATCCATGCTTACTTATGTCATATCTTGATTTAGAACCCTCATGTATCCCTAATCCACAAGGCTATAGCTAATCTTTGCCAAAGGCTGATCCATTTTCACGCAACACTTTGAGTGTATGGTATGGGGTTGCAAAAGTGTAACTTTATGTGCCCAGTATAGCCCTGTTATTTCCGTATGTTTAATGCTTTTTACTGTGGCCACTTGCTACCGTAAATGAGCTTTTTCATCCAAGTAAGCATTTAATTCAGCAATTTTCATCTTAGCCTTGATTGATAATGAATTAGACCTTTGTAGACAGCGAGAGCTTGAGAAGTAAGTATATTTCTTCACCTAGGACAATGTGGTAATCTTCGTTCCTCGTTCAGCGTTGGTGTAAATTTCAGGTACAAGAATTCAAGGACGTGTAGAGACGCGAGGAAGGTTTGTTCGAAGCTAGCTTTATTTGTCCTTGAATTCGATACCCTTCAACTTCGAGTTCGATAATTGGATACCATATTATTGATATTTACGCAGGTAGTGATTTAAAGACGTGGGTGTAGCTTTGTATCACATTTCGGTCTGCGTAGTGAGATCGTGAAATCGTGAATTCAGAATTAATATTTGATGAGATGTTTGATTGTTGAACATTGATTGGGCATCAGGACGATTCAACTGAAAGATCGCTTTCGCTTTCCACCCAGTGTACAGTTATTAATTTTCTACTCTCACAATTATTAAGACAAATTCCGACTGGTAGTGCTGGTTTACTTTTATGGTCCAGCCACTGGATCATGCACAGAACAGTGGCTACAAGAGAAAACATCAAATTTCACTTTATCATCTTCCTTTTTGTCTCCTAATCCTGTGTACTTTAGGGGATCCAAGTGACGCCATTCGGATTGAAATTAGATTACCTACCATAAGTTAGCTTTGGCAAATGAATATACTACTTACTCCAGTATCTGCCATCGGACAGGCACTACCCGGGCAGTGGCTTGTTCGGGAAGTGCATACCCGGTATTATGTACTAATTTTCAAACTTTATAGCCGTTGGTAGGACTATGTAGACCACGCGTTTGCGCGTGGGGCTTAGATCTCGGCTTGATTTGTCGTTCTTAAGTACGGCTACTTCTTAGCCGGGTACATGGGTGACCCATTTTCGGCCCTCGCAGCCTGCAAATGATTTGATATTTCCCGCAAACTTGTTGGGTTATGGTTGCTGGTCCGTTATCTACAAAGTTTAACATATGGGTCCTCCAGCTCGTATTAGTCAACCCTTTGTCGACGGCTTTAAAGAGTATCCCGTATTCTTGCCTATAAATGTTCCCTGAGCACTAGCTTATAAGAGAACCCGACCAAGCTCACTTGTGTAACTTCCTTCACTTCCAATCTACTTTATCAAAAGGTCCTGTACTGTACCCCTTTTCCAGTTTTAGAAAATTGATGTTGGAAACGTACATTGGTTCCTCATATCTTTTGAATTGCAGTGCATAAAACATTTACTTCATCACGGCGACCGATCAAACAAACAAAGAGCAACACCTTGCCTCTGGACATTCTTTGTTACAAGACCCCTCTACATTCGACTCGGACTTTCAGCTCTCGGCATGCATTCGCCCCTGTCAATCGTTCTGTCTTTGTTTGTGGCAACTTCATGTGCCCGAGGCAGTACCTTAGCACCGAATCTCGAAATTCCACAATCTGACGTAACTATCAAGGTGCAAATGATTGATACGACTACACGAATCAAAATACCTACATCTCTGTTCATCTCGGAGGACATCACAGGGGCTGAGTGGCTCAATACGACATCGCAAAGTTATTTGCTACAGCACCCGTCAGGTCGTAAATTCCTCTTCGACCTCGGGATGCGTCCTGATTGGCATAATCTCGCGCCGTATTGGACGAATTCGATCCAAGAGAATGGTTGGAATGTGTCAGCCCAGACAGATGTCAAATCCATCCTAGCCAAAAACGGCATCAACCCGAAATCGATCGAGTCAATCATCCTCAGTCACTGGCACTTTGACCACATGGGAAATCCTTCTGAGTGGCCCGACTGTGTCTCCCTAATTGTAGGGCCCGGTTTCCACACTTTAATGCCGGGATATCCAGTGAACTCACAGGCAGTCATCTTGGAAAGCGATTACTCCGGACGGCAGATGAAGGAGGTCTCCTTTAACCAAAGCTTGAAGCTAGGCCAATTCGATGCCATAGACTTTTTCAATGATGGTTCCATGTATCTTTTGAATACTCCAGGTCATGCGGTTGGGCATATTTCTGCATTGGTTCGCGTATCAAAGAATCCTGATTCATTCCTCTTCCTGGCAGGCGACCTGGCACATCATGGTGGGGAGATGCGGCCATCTACCTATCATCCTCTCCCGGATGAGATTCTCCCCAATCCAATTAATCGAACCAGCAAACATCCATGCCCTGGAGAACTATTTGGCCCCATCCTCCGCAATGGGAGCACGACCAGCTCCATCTACACTACTCAGAGTCAGTCCAAGGGAATTAACGCCAATGCCACACAAACACAGGAGACGTTGATTAAGGCTCTTGACTTTGATGCAAGCGCTGAGGTATTTTTTATGTTCGCCCACGACAGAGACCTTTTGACTGTGGTTGATCAGTTTCCCAAGTATGCAAACCACTGGAAGACGAACAACTGGGCAGAGGAAGAAAGGTGGATGTTTTTGAGTACTTTTGCAGAGGCAGTGGGGCAGTAAACTAGTCTCGGAGCTGAGGCTCGGGCAATACCTATAGGTACAGTGTAGACTTCATTTTTCATACGTGCATTGTTTTGGCCTCTGGCTGCAATTTACTGTTCGCTTCTCCCAGGGAGGCTGCCCTCCTGAGTAGAGGATAAAAAGTACTAGTCGATAGGTACAATGTATTTGTACTCGTAACTTGCGTGTCTGGATGATGTGAATTCAATCGGAACTGCTGTGGTGTCTGTATATTGTTCTCAAGGGGCTACAAAGACTTGAGGGCTGAATCTAATTCTATACCACAATTCCTATGAATGGAAAGGGTTTATGGTTATGTTTGGATCCTTGAAATGCGTGGGGGTGTGCAATGAGTGACGATCACTATCAATTAGGGTGGGCGATGTGGCGTGCGGAAATAATCCATGTCAAGTCCTTTGGTCAGCCAGCTACTGCATATCTGAGACCCAGTCGCCGTGCCGGTAATAGTTCGCTCTGAAATGCATCAGTTTAATGGATATTTGCCTCATTCCCAAGCTCGATAGCATGTGGCCGTGTACTAAGTTTCCTGTTCCATGCGTGACAAGGTACGAGCTAATACGCCGCCGCGGAGACAGGATAAATATGGAGGGGCTTCAAATTACAAGAACATCTTACTTGGCTGAAATCAATCTTCAGTTGATAGAGAACCACAGAATTGACATCTTTTCTTGATTAGAATTGGCGCATGGCTTTTTTATCAAAGTGGAATCAAACCTTCTTCTCCTTAACTCGCTGCTGATCTTATAGCTATTGACGTGACTAATGCCATCTATCTTAAAGGATCTAGCATTCTCACTCGTTTATGGGTTGTGACTTATATCTCTGGTGGTCATTGCTCCGCTGAGATCGGAGAGCTTGCGCTAACTGGTCCCCCATACCGTGTTTGTAACTGACCCACGTATCCGAAAGAAGGCAAGTGTCATGTCGCCTCCTTGTGTGTGGAAGCTCGCAATCCGTGTCCACATCGATTGTTTCGTTGACAAAATGTTGCCATCGTTTCGTTAGGCTTTCAAAAATACTTTTATAATACCTTAACGGAAACCCCAATTTAAGATCAAAACTAGTTGACAACTTCAACCAAGCAAACACCACCACAATGAGGGTCCTGTACTTCGCGAGTTTTCTCATCTGCCATACAGCTCTATGCATTTCGGCCGAAGTAGCAGAGGCTTCTGATATCGGCATAGTATAGGACTCCTTCTACCTACTCGACGGTATCTATCGGAGACTAACATAATGTTGACAGGAATTTGGGGCAATGCATAATCGAGTCGCAACGCTAGGGACTGGAAAGATTGAACCTCTACCCACGGAACTGAGTGAATACTCTTTTTTATTTAAGTATCTGGTCCTGAATCTAGACATTTCATCTAATTCTCAATAGCAAGTCTGTTTAGTCCATCATATATTGCCTTTACTGACAACGGGACGTTATTTGGCAAGGCAGCTAGGACCCATTCCAGTATCGATCCAAATAACACGATATTTGGTGTTAGGCAAGTTATTAAACTTAGCTTGTTTTCACCGCCATGAGGCTGAAACTAGTTGGAGACATCTTATTGGGGGAGACCTTCCGGAAATTGAAGCTGAAATCGAAAACCTACCCTTCAAGGTCATTTCTAAAGCTAATCAGCCTCTTATCGAGATTGGATTAGGAGACCATAAGAAATATTTTACCCGGGAGGGAATCTACGTCTTAATACTAAATCAACTCAAGCGCACTGTTAAAGCCTACCTTGGAACTAGCGTTTCTCGAGCAGTCATCACAGTTCCTACGTCTTTTGGAGAAAAGCACCGACACGCAACCCGTCATGCCGCTGGACTTGCAGGCCTTGATGTTCTCAGGTTCATGAATGAACCAATGGCTGCTGTTTTTTCCCATGATTCAAGTACGGACAATGATGAGACGAATTATTTCGTTTGCGGTCTAGAAGGCAACATCCTCAATCTTCATATGGTTCAATCTTATTTTGGTCCAATGGAGATATTAGCAACGACTAATCATGTCACTCTCATTGGAGATCTCTGTGATGTTCAGAGTACCGTCTTCTCAAGTTTCTTTGGCCATTATGAGCGTAACATCTGTGGCTTGGAAAGTCTAGATGATTTCAAATCCGCAACCATCAATGTCCTATTTCGCTGTGCTCTCCCATCAATCGAACGAGTATTCAAGTTGTCAAATCTTACGAAAGCAAACATGGATTATATAATCTTCTCTGGCAGTCCGAGTCATATACAAACGCTTCAACGATTATTTGAAGAGTATTTTCAGCTTAAAGCAACCAACATTTACGACCTCGCCAATGTCCATGTTATTGGCGCTACCATGATTGCTCGTATCCTATCTTCTGATGAAGAACCAAGTCTAGTTTCTCCGGGCATTACTCCACTAAGCGTTGGTATTGAGACAACTAGGGGAATAATGAAGAAAGTACTTTACCGATACACTCCTATCCCGGTACTAAAACGGGTACTCTTTGCAACAGCAAGTAAGAACCAAACCAGAGTGCCAGTTAAGATCTACCAAGGTGAACGAGCTCTTGTCAAAGATATCATTTTTCTGAGCATATTGGAGTTAAGCCTGCCACCAACGGCTAGTGGTATATCTGTCATCGAGGTTGAGTTCCAAATCGATTCCAACTTTGTGTTGACAGTCACCGCTCGTGATCAGACAAATAGAAAAGAAGAGAGCGCAATTATATCGGCTATTCTATTGTGGGAGAATTTTGATCAGGTTAATTTCCTGTTGACCCAGGCGGACGAATTCCACGAACAGGGTGAAACTATACATCAGCTAATGCTAGTCACAAATACAATTGCAGATCGCTGAATCCGTATTAAGTTTACCAAAGTATCCGATATCTCCTACGTTTCTTGTTAGAAACGCAGAAAGAAAACCTGGTGACGACAGCACAAAGGGGATTATTTCACTAATGATCAAGAGTGGACTAACTCCACAAAATGATATTCCTTGGTCATTCTCCACAGACTAGAATAAAATTCTTTTGCTTTTTATCTTGGCTGCACCAGACCCAAGAGGTTGAACGTCTCCGCGAGACATTAAGGCTCGTTTTTTATGCAGAGGTAGCTTCCAGTTGCATGGCTAGAATATCGCGTACGTAACATCCGATACTCGCAATTTATTTCATACCCCCCTGTAAGAAGTTTGGTCTCCCATCATTTCATCTTCTCATTGTCGAGAAATAGAAATGAAACGAGTCACTACTTCACCAAGGATGTCTTAGCATCCTTGAATCTATATTGCTCCAAGGTTATGGTTATTGACGATATCATTCATGATGTTCTGACATACGTTCTGATGTATCCTCTCTGTTCTTGGAATAACCCAGCGCATAAAAAGGCGATTAGTCTCAAATACCGCCTCTTCACACAGCTCCCATTCCTCCATCGCGTCATTGGGCGAACCTTCAATGGAAGGTGACCTGACTCGTGGCCGGACAGTCCATTTCGCCCAAAGAGTAACGAACTTGGGAGAAAAGAAGGAGGGAGTAAAAGGAGTTGTAACACGAAAGCGTAGTCCGTCTGGGGTATTTTGACTAATAGCTAGACAGGCCAACCGTTTAACAGCACCTGGAACGAGTTGCAGTACCACACGGACATAGAACGCGCGATTGGTGGCGTCAAAGGGTCCAAAGACATTGTCGTTGATAACAGATTCTGGCTCCGGAAGTATTTCGTACCAGCTATGGAATGACTCAATGTGATTCAAAATTGGGCTAGTGGTCTGAAGATACGTAAGGACAGAATGGGGTGGTATATTGGGTGGTATTGGAACGATGACAGTGAAGCGATGCTGAGCCCACATTTGAAGCTTAGTGTCTTTGAATATTCTTCCCGTAGTCGGCGTTTTGAAGATAAGAAAACCCAAGCAGTGTCAGTCGCCTAAATCTTACGATGTCAGGATTCGTAACGTTGTTGGTGGGGATGTGATGGGGTGGATGTTGATCAAAAAGCGGTAATGACGCAAAATTTGTCTAAAATCTTTGGGTTACTGTGGATACGGCTGGCACAGCGATCGGTGCTGCTTAAAATCATTCCAAATACTTTGGGACTTAGCCTAAATAGGGTAGAATGGCTGTGGAGCAGCTCGGTTTTCATTGGCTAGTCAACTCACTTAATGATGGTTTCTTGATAATGACGGATACATGTTCCAGTAAAGGTACAAATAGAATGGATAATTTCTTATCTCTTGAAATATAATTATATAGAATAAGATTGATGAATATAGGATCTTAAACTCTATTCTTCTTAAATTCATTTAATATAAATTTATTTGTTTTGCAAGACTTTACAATAACCTACCCTGCAACACCCCCCATTCATGTTCATAAGGTGTAGTCTAGCCTCATCAGGATTATTTTCATTCTACACTGAGGAAGGCTGAGACGCACTACTCATCCAACTACCAAGACATCTCGGAAAGGAGAAAATTGTCGTTTTTGCCGCTTGTACCTTTTAAAGAATATGTCACATGTCTACCTTTGCTAAGGGACTGTGTAATTGGCATCCTACTTTGTGTTCTAAGCATCCCTTTTTTACCCATTAAGGTAATTTATGGTGTATAACTTACTACGCGAATACGATTATTATATGTAAGGCTTCATCGATCAGGGTGTATATAGTTGGTTCAATCCCAGTTGACGGTATAATATGTAGACTTTAACTTTGCGAGTCTCTTTCCTGGTGCTTACCGAATTCTTTAAGCCCTTATCTTATCGGTGATAAGATAAGCCATGTAGTGGCCCGTTAGGCACATTCCCGCCGCAGGTCCTCACATTATGCTCGAGGAAAGGGATTTTAAAATAAAAACTAATATACAGTATAAAATAAATATAAATAAATACAATAAATAATTTATTATATTTATCTTATTTAATAATAATTTCTTTGTCTTATTTTATATATGTTTTAAAATATACTCTTTTTGTTGGTTCAATTAAAGGCATCACAAGATCTATGGCATCATGTCAGCCATATTGCTTTTTCCTTTACATAAGCTGGAACTAAGATAATACCCCTCTTAAAGGGAGAGATAGCTTTAATCTTAGAAAAGAGATAGAGATAAATACAATTAACAAGTTTTACCCCTACTGCATACAGTAACCCCGCCTTCGACATTGATCAGTATTACCACCGGGTGACATAGAACAGCAACAAGAAGAGACTTACCTTAGGTACCTTAAGTATAAAGCTAAGTACTATAATATATAAATAAATATAATAATTATCCTAGTAATACTTATCTTACTTAATTACTATACTAAGAAGTCTAATTAATTATTTTAAGGTATACCCTATTGCATATTACTATAAGTAATATTACCTTTATAAAAGCTAATAAAACCCTATAGTATAACCCTTATAACTTAGTCTATTATATATTATTATATATAAAATTATCTTTATAAAAGCTAATAAAAATCTATAATATAAATAAATTAAAATAAATAATAAGTAATATAATATACTAGGTATTATATTTTAAAGATAAAAATAAATAAAAATAATAAATATTAATTAATAGCTAAGGATTATATAAAATCCTTAGACTTAATTAAAATACCTAGAATTATAATAGAAATATTTAATTAATAAAATCTCTATTTACTATTTAAAAAGAAGTAAAAAAGTACTAAAAAGGAATATAATATATATATTCTTTTGTATATTCTTAGATATAAGATAGTAAAAAGTACTATAAATAAAGAATAACTAAAAGACTTTTAAAAAGACTTTTAAGAATAAAATAATAATAACTTTAATATATTAAATATTAATATATATAAGATACTAAAGAATATCCTATAATATAAAGGGATTTCTATAGGGAAAAAAATAACTAAGATTATCTTTATACTTATTAATTTACTTTAGGCAAAGGAATTTTCTAACTAAAATAAAGATATTTTATATAAAGCTATAATTAACCAAAAGATAATAATCTATTAATAGTAATAAGAGTTATTTTAATCCTAAATAATAATAACCTAAATAATACTTAATCTAATAATAAATAATCTAATCTTAGAAGGGGAAAATAATATTATTATATTAAATATTAATAAAGAGATATTAAGTATTAAAGAGAAAAAAAGAATAAAAAGTATAAATTATATATTTATAATAAGAAATAAATTAATATTACTAAATAAGAAAATAATTAATATTAATAATATACTAAATCTATATAATAAGATAAATAATAATATAAATAATATTATTATATATAAAATAATTTTACCTATTAAAATACTAAATAAAAAGATAAACTTTATAAAGGCTATATATTTTATAAAGATATAAAATAAAAAGAAGAATTATATAAATAATATATATAATATCTTAGATAATAAAATTTAATACTTTTTTAATATATATTAAATAATAGAGATAAAGTTATTATAATTTTATATTTTATTCTTAATAATCCTTAAAAAATATATAAGTAATTACTTTTTTTATTATATTAATTATAAATTAATATTTACTAAAATATATTAATAAATAAAAAACCATTTTAATACTAAAGTTAATTAATAGTAATACTATAATAATTAAATATTTTTTATATTTAAAATAATAAAGAATAATAAGAGCTATAAAGGGAAAGAAATACTAAAAGTCCTATAAGTATTACTTAATAAACTTTAATTATACTAATAAGTACTTAAGACTAGCTATATAGATAAAGATTAATTTATTTTTAATGTAATCTAAGTATATTATAATATCTTTAAGTTAATATTTATATTATTTAGCCTAGCTAAGAAATTTAAGGATTTATACTTATAATTTTAATCCTTTATTAAGATATTAAAATATTAACTAAATATAAATATAATAATCTAATACTTTATTGATTATAAGTTTAATTAATATAATTATAGTAATAAATATAATTATGACTAGGACTATAACCTAAATAAGCTATTATAGAGAAAGAGGTATTATGTTTATAAGAAGAAAAGATGCTTCTTGACTAAGTACTCTAAGGAAGACTATTACTATACTAAAGAATAGTACTTTAAAAAGAAAAAAGCATATAAAGACAAGAGAAATATATAAAAATATATAGCCTTTTTAACTAGCTATAAAGGCAAACTATTAAGCAATTACAATAAAGATAATATTATATTATTAGATAATAAGTCTAATAATAATAATTATCTTATTATAGTATACTTATTTAACTAAGCCTTTTACTACTAGATCTAAGACCTAGATAAAATAAAAGATAAAGATAAAGAATCTTAATAGTTCTTCTTAGACCAATACTTATAGAAGGTATTCTAAGGCATTATACTAGATATAAGTATAGCAAAGGCCTTAATAGCCAAAAGAGAGTAATTCCTAACTCTATAATAAAAAGACCCTATGGTTAAGCTAGACCCTATTAGCATAGGCACTATAAAGATTTACTTTAGTAATAGTAATTCCCTTAGTTTATTAGGGATTATAATAATTAAGATCTTAATTAATAAAATAGTATTTTATATAATAAATATACTAATACTATTTTTATTATATTTAAGAAATATAAATTAACTTAATATATATTTAAATAATATTATTAATAAGCTTATATATAATAAGTATAAAATCTTTATTACTTATAAATAGAAATACCTATGGTTTTTTTTATATAAATAAAAGGTAATAATTATTTTCTTAAGTAAAGTAAAACTATAAAGGATTTATATATAATTTGGCTATTTATTTATACTATATCTATATAAACTCTTAATTAAAGTAAATTATAAGATAAAATATAAAGTAATTAAGATAATCTAGAAATTTTATTATTACTATTAAATTAAAAATAATATACTAAAGTATTTTAAATTTATATTAAAAGATAACTATAACTTTAACTATAAGATTATAGTTAATATAATATACTTAGATTTATAATTAATATTATATATTATAGATATAATAATATTCTTTTAAGCTAAATAATTTCTCTTTAGTTTATTTACTAAGAAGACTTAAGAAATATTAAAGATATACTAAATAAATATATATTTAGGCTTACTTAATATTATTACCTATAATACTCATATTAACTTTACTTTAATAGAATTTAAAAGTAAGGCTAAATTAATAGATATTATATACTATTAAGTACCAATTAAAGCATATTAATCTATTAGAAAGATCAAATAATACTATATACTAATATAATATATATTTAAGATTATTAAGGCTAAACTCTAAGATAAAGTATTTATAAAAGTAATACTACAAATAGCTTTAAAAGTAATTAATAATATATTGAGTCCCAATGGCCTTATACTAACCCTACTAGTATTTAATACTTATCCCCAAGTCATACTTAACTTACCACTAATACCTATATCTATCTATTATAACCCATGATACATTAGGCGGTCACAACCGGCAGAACATTGCCCCACTATATTAACTACCGCTACCCTATACCTTAGATCCACCAATAAGGATAGATCACAATAGATCATAACAACCTGCTCATAATCCTACTATAATCTAAGTACTAAATTATATACCCCATAATAGATATTATACCATAAGCTACTATTAGTATAAAAGTATATAAATAAATTAAGCCTAATTATAAAAAATAATCTTAATTAGCTTTTAATATAACTTAATTACCTTAATTACCAATTAATTATTACTAAATATAATACTTATAAATATCTTTATATTACTTAATATATTACTATATACTCTAATCCTTTTGCCAATATAAACCCTACCTTTTAATTAGTTTATCCCTTAGGAAATCAACTAGATCATTATACATTAAAAGCTCTTATTCAGTAGACTACTTACATTAACCACTAAGCAATATATTACAATAACACTAGCTATACCTTTCTCGTCTAACAACTCAGCTAAACCCCCTATCACAGGAAAACCTATAGTTAGCCCCAAGACTCTAGCTACTCCCTAATCAATTAATCCAAATAAAGACAAAGATATAAACTCCCTAGAAAAAGGGAAAAAGAATAAAAAAGACAATAATAATAACTTAGATAACTAGATTAAGGAACTCTAAGCTAAAAATAATATATTAACTAAAAAACTTAATTTTCTTAATAATAAAATTAATATAATAAAAACCTATATAAATAAATATAATAATATCAAAGAACTCTATAATATTATTAATACCTTAAAAGAAAGCTATATTAATACTATAAAGAGCTATAAATAATATATTAAGGAATTTAAATAATTTTTAATTTATACTAAGAACCCTAATAAGATTATTAAGCCTAAAAAACTACCTACTTAGAAAGGTAATAATAATACCCTCTAAGAATAGCTAACCTAAATTAAGAATTATTACTTTCTATACCTAACCACCTTTACTAATAATAAACCCCTTAAGGTCTAATATACTATTAAATAATTAAAAAAAAGATCTATAAAAGCAATAAAAAAGCTACTTAAGGACTATATTATAAACCCCTAGGAAAAAACCATAAAACCTACTAAGACTCTCTTTTCCTCCTTCAAAGAATTTAAGAATAAACTTATTACCCTCTATAAAATCATCAACAAAAAGCAAGTAGCACTTAGAGAACTTAAAAAGCTCTACCAAAAGAGCTCCTACACTAACTTCCTCTCTAACTTCTACTACCACACAAATAAACTCTCTTAGACCAAAGAAACCCTTATTTATAAGTTCTATTAATAACTCAAGGAACCTATTTAAAATAAGATATATTAACTTCTAGAACTCCCTATTACTTTTACTATATATATTACTTATATAGTTAAAATTAATAATAAATAATATAAAAGATAATAATAAAAATAAAATAATAAAAAATTAACTATAACTAATAACTATTAGAAATATACTAAAAATAATACTATAAAAAATAAAAAACCTTATATCTTTACTTTTTATAGTATTTACTTAGGAGCTATAAATATTAAAATTATATAAAAAAATAAATAAAAATTTTTTTATAAAATCTTTTGCTATAATTATAGAAAATCTAAATATATTATATAATAATATAATATTTTAAAGAAAATATATTTTAGTAATATACTAAAAAGTAAGAAACTAGGAATAATAATCTAAAAACTATAATCTATAGAATTAACTTAGTAATTAATATTAAAAAGAAACTCTTAAAAGTATAATAGTAGAATTATAGCTATAATATAATAATATAATATATATTAATAATTCTAGAATCTCCCTAGAACCCCCAAAGAAAAAAGGGATTATTATCTATAAATCTATTACCTTAAGTAATAAGATAATAAACCATTTCTATGACTTAATAACCTAAAAAAAGCCAAAGAAATAAGCCTACCTATAAACCATAATAATATAGAATATAATAAAAAAATCCCTAAATAATAGAATATAATAAAATATAATAAAAATAAAATAGCCTACTAGATTATAGACAAAGAAAAATATAACCAATTACTATAAGATACCATTAAATATAATAATAATATCTACCTTACAGCAAGAAATAAAATATGCCCTATCTAGCCAAAAATAATAATATTTAAATACAATAATCTAAGACTAGCAAAAAACCACTTAGCCCACTATAAACTTATATAATTTAACTACTTTAATTATTCTTATATAAAATACCTTAAATATAAGAAATAAAATAAATATTTTTTTATATAAATATTAAATATCCTAATATATTATGCCCTTAGATCTAACTATAATAATTACTTTATTATAAAATAAATAAAAGAATTTAATAATATTATTATTTTCTTTTCCTTAGTAGATTTATTAGATTATAAAGATAAAGAATAATATAATTATCTAGACCCTATATATAATTTCTACAAAAGCAAAAAAGCATAAGATTAGTACTAAATAACTATACTACTACTAAAAAACCTATAATGCCCCTTAGAGAACTAAAGCCCCAAGAGCAGCCTAAGCAAAAGCTTACAAAGTTACCAAAAGAACTTCCACAAAAGGCTCTATATATAGCTTTAATAAGAAAGCCCCTAGAATAATTAAAATTAAAAATCTAGATTTATGGAACTTAGTATATTATAATAGTAAATAGCAAAGCATAGCTTAACTATATTAGCCCTAAGCTAATTAATAAGTTAAGGCTACTATAAAAAATAAAATTAGACTCTTATACTATATATAACCTTAAAGATATTATATTTAAGTATAATAATAATATAATAGATAAAGAGCTTAATTATCTTAAAGTCTTTATCTATAAAAAGAACTAAGAAATTAACTTTAATATTATAAATACTAAAAAATATAATATTATTTTAGGATATCTATAGTTATACTAATATAATCCTAATATTAACTAATATATTGGCTAAATATAAGTACTCTCTAAGTATAATATAGCCAATAATATTTCCAATAATAAGAGATCTTAAACTTTTAACTCTAACTAAGCAAAAAGTATATATAATAATATAATAAAAATACTACTACTAATAGAAATAAAGCACAAATATAAAAATAATTAAAAATAGCAATAATAATATAAAATTACCTATATATATATATAGCTTTAATATCTAAACTCTAATCTTAAAAGGATAAAGGCAAAGGTAGCCTAAGATAGACTATAAAATATACTACCTAAATATTAAATCTATAAATAATTATTTACCAAAGAATTAAAAACTAGATTACTAGAGTTCAGCCAATAGGACCATAAAATTATTCTTAAAAAAGAAACTAATACCTAGTTCTATTCTATCTATAACCTTAACTAAGTATAATTAAATACTCTAAAGGAATATATCAAAAATATACTTAAAAAAGGATATATTTATATCTTAAACTCTAAAGCTAAATACCTTATTATATTTATACTAAAAAAAAATAGAAAATTATATCTTATAGTTAATTATTAATAACTTAATAAAAATACTATTAAGAATTAAATCCCTTTACCTCTAATTATAGAAATAAAAGACTAATTATATAATATAAATATCTTTATTGCCTTAGATCTTAAAAGAGCTTATAATCTTATTTATATTAAAAAAGGACATAAATAAAAAATCACATTTTAAATAAAATTTAGATTCTTTAAATATCTTATTATGCCTTTTAGACTTATAAATATACTTATATTATTTTAATAAATAATTAACTATATACTTTAAAAATACCTTAATATCTTTATTATTTATTATCTAGATAATATCCTTATCTTCTCTAAGAACAAAAAAGAGTACAAGAAATATATCTATAAGGTCTTAAAAGCCCTTTAGGATAATAAATTACTTATTAAACCTAAAAAAAGCAAGTTCTATACTATAAAAGTCAAATTTTTAGGATATATTATCTTGCCTAATAAAATTTATATAGACCTAAAGAAAATTACTACTATTAAGAAATAAAAGGTACTAATAAATATTAAAAAGGTATAAGCTTTCCTTAAATTTGCAAATTACTATCACAAGTTTATCTAGGACTTTAGTAAAATTATAATCTTCTTATTAAAATTTACAAAAAAGAAAAAAGACTTTATATAGAAAAGTCAAGCATAAACTACCTTTAAAGCTATATAAAAAGCAATTATCTCAGAACCTATACTTATTATATTTAACCCAAAATAACCAATTAAATTAAAAATAAACTCCTTAGACTTTATCCTAAAAGCCTAAATCAAATAAAGAAATAATAATAACTAACTATATCTAATTACATTTTATTTATATAAACTTAATAATATAAAACTTAATTATCCTATATACAATAAAGAATTCCTTATAATAATTAATACCTTTAAGAAATTTTACTATTACCTACTTAGAGGAAAGTATAAAATTATAATATATATAGACCACAAAAATATCTCTTATTTTATAATAACCTAAGAGCTTAATAAAAGATAACTCTAATATACTAAATATCTTTTTAAATTTAATTATTAAATTATCTATATCTAAGAAACTAAAAATAATTAAGCTAATACCATTAGCCAATACCTTAACTACTATAAAAAAAAGCCCTAGACTAAGAAATAATTATTTTAACTATCCCCTAAAGAAGCCTACAAACAAATACCTATTAGCAAAATAATAATCAAAATAAAGAAACTTATTACCATTATTCAAATAAAAGGATACCCTAGAATACAGCATACTAGCAAAGTAGAAATACCCTTATAGCAAGTAGAATAGGGAAATCCACTACTATAGAAAATCAAGAAATATAATCTTAATTTCCCTAAGAAAAAATATATAAATTTACTCTAAATACCTAAGGAATACTAAATAGACCTTCTTAGAAAAATCTATAAATACCCTTTATATAAATACAAAGGAATTAACAAAACCCTTAAATACATTAAATAAATATTTTCCTTTAGTAAGATAAAGAAAAAAGTAAAGATAATATACAAAGAGTATAACCTTTACTAATACTCAAAGAAACTTAGGCATAAACCCTATAGGCTACTCCAACTAGCCCCAATTACATCCCAACCATAGGAATCAATTACTATAGACTTTATTATAGACCTCCCCCTATCTATAGACCCTATAATAGGCTAATACTATAATAGTATTTTTATTATTATTAATTATTTTACTAAAATAATATATTATATTCCTTATAAAAAAGCAACTAATAAAAATAAATTTACTTACCTATTCTTTTAATATATTATTATAATCTATAGACTTCCTATAGAGATTATATTTAATAGAGAATAGCTATTTATATCTAAATTCTAGTAAAGCCTTATAAGCTTAATAGGACTAAACTATAAGCTAAATATAATATTTTACCTATAAATAAATAAATAGATAAAATAATAGAACTAAGAGATTAAGTAATACCTATAATACTATATTAATTATAAATAGATAAATTAGGTAGAAAAGCTATTAATTATATAGCTAGTATATAATATATTATATAATAAAAATATTAAGATAACCCCTACTAAAGCTAACTTTAGCTTTATCCCTAATACTTATAGAGCCCCCTTAAAAGGCATAATCTAAGCTAAAGCTATAATTAAATCTAATAATCTATAGAAATTATATAAAAAAATAAAAAT
Source organism: Calonectria honghensis (assembly GCA_013403855.1). NCBI lineage: Eukaryota > Fungi > Ascomycota > Sordariomycetes > Hypocreales > Nectriaceae > Calonectria > Calonectria honghensis. Next base: position 65,858 of record VTGB01000079.1, on the reverse strand, counting down.
AAAACTTAAATTTATATATAATATAATAAGATAATATTATAACCTTAAAAGGCTAAAGAGATTATCCTTTTTAGAGAAAGATATAATCTACCTAGTAATAAAAAACCTTTTAATAAAATAATAAAATAAAAAAATTAACTTTATATAGATTAGATCTTATTTAATTAAAAAGAAAATCTTAGAAAATAATTATAAGCTTAATTTACCCAATAATATTTAAGTTTACCCTATCTTCTATATATTACTTTTAGAACCCGGTAATAAAATCTAAGTTAATATAAGACCAAAATATAAGCCATAAATTAAAAATATCAAAGAATAATAAAAAGTAAAAAAAATAATATAATAATAAAAAAATAAATATTTTAAAATTAAATAGAAAGGGTATAAAGAAATAATATAAAAGCCTATAAAAAATCTTATATATTATTTAAAACTTCTAGAGAAATTCCTTTGGGAAAATCGGAAAAATTAAACCTAATAATAAACCAATTAACAAGGTCTAAAGCCCTTACCTCTTAACCCTTAACTATTACTTTTAACTTTGCCTACTTAGCTACTTTTAACTTATTTATAGAAGATAAACTATAATAAATTATATTTATATCCTTTATCTTTAGCTAATACTTTTAATAATATAAATAAATAAGCTTATTTAGGGTCTTAGTTATCTTAGCCTAAGCCTAAAAAGCTTTCTTCTAAAGATAAAAAAACTCTTTTTTAGTAATCTTCTCCTTATAATCTAAGTAATTAAATTCTTTATTTAAATAAATTACTATATTTATTAGTACTACCAAGAAAAATCAATACTCAAAAAATTTACTTATACAATATAATAGTAACCCCAAAAATATTATATACCTAACCATAATGGGTATACTTAGTGCAATAGGACCCCTTTTTAGGTAAAACCTTATAATATAATCTATAAGATTAATAGAAAAAATAAGGTATAATTTTAAAATTAAAATAAGTAATTAAGTCTTCTAGAGAAATAGTAATTAAATATTTCTTTAAAAGACTAATATACTTAGATATTATTAGCAAAGAAAAAGAATTTTTATAAATATAAGTTTAGGGAATCTATAGGGAAAGATACTAAGATTATATATATAGTCCTTAAGGGCAAAAACCAATAGAGAGGGGACATCGTATTATAACCCATAATATATTAAGTAATTATAATTAGCAGAACATTACCCTACTATATTAACTATTATTACCCTATACCTTAGATCTACTAATAAGAATAGATTATAATAGATTATAATAACCTACTTATAATCCTACTATAATCTAAGTATTAGATTATATATCTTATAATAGATACTATACCATAAGCTACTATTAATATAAAAGTATATAAATAGATTAAGCCTAACTATAAGGAATGGTTTTAATTAGCTTTTAATATAATTTAATTACCTTAATTACCAATTAACTATTACCAGATATAATACTTATAAATATCTTTATATTACTTAGTATATTGCTATATACTCTAATCCTTTTGCCAATATAAACCCTACCTTCTAATTGGTTTATCCCTTGGGAAATTAGCTAGATTATTATACTATCCAATATATAAATATAATTTAAAAAGCAATAATTAAACTATATAAAATAACTACTAAATATAAAGTCAATAATATACTTAATTTATATAATAGCCTTAATATAATTAAAAAACTATTATAATTACTTAAATTTAATAGTAAAGTTAAGGTATATTAAGAGGCTAATAGATAAAAAGGGCTATATAAGGTCCTTAATATAATTAATTTAAAGGTTATAATAAATATAGAAAATAAATTAGTAATATTTAGAAATATAGTTATTTAATTATATTATTATTATCCTAAAGTAATAAAATATATATTAATAGGAGAAGATATTAAAGTACTAATACCCTTTAAATACCTTAAACCAAAATGCCTTTATTAATGCAAAAGATTACCTAAGAATAAGAATAAAGTAATAATAAAAAACAAAGTACCAAAGATATTATGTAAATGCAAAAGACTATAAAAGAACCCTATATTAATATTAATTAAATAAGTTAAACTAATCTATTTCTGCAAAAGCAATAGAGCTCAAAAAAGTATTATTTTATAGGACTTATATTTAATAAATAATATAAAAGTATATATAATATAAAGGAAAAATGCTAATTATAATTTAGTAATATAACTATGCTAAGAAGGCAAGATTATTACTTTTGGTAAACTATTTAAGAAATTAAATAAGATTAAATTAAACTTACTATTAGGTATTAATATTCTTAAGCTAATACTATATAATAAAAGCAAATATAATAAAGTATATATCTTTAAGTTATATATAGTCTGCAAAATAAAAGGGAAAATAATAGTAATACTATATAAAAAGTTTTGCCTTATAATACAAGGATATAATAATAAGAAGAAATATAGAATCTTTACCTAATTGCCAATAATCTAGCAATATAGTTAATAATTAATCCTAGTACTTATATTAGCCCTCTAAAAAAGAGAAATATATTTAATATTTTATAATATTATATAAGTATACCTATAGTTAAAGTTAAGATTAAATTAATTAATACTTATATACTTACCTAAAGAACTAAAAAAAAAGTACCCTAAGGGAATAATCCTAAAGGTAATAAAACCATTATATAGTATTATAAAAGTAAAAATATATTAGTTTATAATATACTAAGGGTACTATAAAGAGAAATTAATAATAGAAATATTAGTATTTAATCTTTGCCTTATAATTACTAAGAGTAATATAAAATTTAATATTATTGGCCTTTAGACTAATAATATCCTTGACCTAGGAATAAAAGGCTTTTTAGCTAAAAAAGAAAAAGAACTTTTAAAAGTTAATTTTAAAGTAAAACCTTATATTATACTAGAGAATAATACTAATAGTAACTTTAATAAATACTAAATAACTATTAAGAAAGACTTAATAATAATTCTCTAAAAGAAATAAATAAATAAACTTATAATTATAAATAATAAGAAGACTAAAGTATAATAATATATAGAATAATATATATAAAGAATATATATTACTTTTATTTATTAACTAAAAGTAATATATAATTATTTAATTGTAACGATCTAGCCGATTTCCCAAGGGATAAACCAATTAGAAGGTAGGGTTTATATTAGTAGAAGGATTAAAGCGCATAGTAGCATACTAAGCAATATAAAGATATTTACAAATATTATGTCTAGTAATAGTCAATTAGTAATTAAGATAACTAAATTATATTAAAAGCTAATTAAGATTATTCTTTATAGTCAGGCTTAATTTATCTATATACTTTTATACTAATAGTAACTTATAGTATAATATCTATTATAGGGTATATAATCTAGTACTTAGATTATAGTAGGATTATAAGTAGGTTATTATAATCTATTGTAATCTATCCTTATTAGTAGATCTAAGGTATAGGATAGTAATAGTTAATATAGTAGGATAATATTCTACTAATTATAATCACTTAATATATTATAGGTTATAATATAATATCCCCTCTCTATTGGTTCTTGCCCTTAAGGACTATATATATAACCTTAGTATCTTTCCCTATAGATTCCTTGAACTTATATTTATAAAAATTCTTTTTCTTTGCTAATAATATCTAAGTATATTAGTCTTTCAAAAAGATATTTAGCTACTATTTTTCTAGGGGATTTAATTATTTATCTTGGTTTTAAAGTTATACCTTATTCTTTTTATTAATCTTATAGATTATATTATAAGGTTTTACCTAAAAAGGGATCTTATTGTACTAAGTATATTTATTATAGTTAGGTATATAATATTTCTAGGGTTACTATTATATTATATAAGTGAATTTTTTGAGTATTAATTTTTCTTAGTAGTACTAATAAATATAGTAATTTATTTAAATAAAGAGTTTAATTACTTAGATTATAAGGAGGAAATTACCAAAGAAGAGTTTCTTTGTCTTTAGGAGAAAGCTCTTTAGGCTTAGGCTAAGGTAACTAAGACCCTAAATAAGCTTATTTATTTATATTATTAAAAGTATTAGCTAAAAATAAAGGGTATAAATATAATTTATTATAGTTTATTTTCTATAGATAAATTAGAGGTAGCTAAGTAGGTAAAGTCGGAAATAGTAATTAAGGGTCAAGAGGCAGGGGCTTTAGACCTTATTAATTGGTTTGCTATTAGGTTTAATTTTTTTGATTTTCCCAAAGGAACTTTTCTAGGAGTTTTAAACAATATATAAGATTTTTTATAGGCTCTTATATTATTTCTTTATACCTTTTCTATTTAATTTTAAAATATTTATCTTTTTATTATTATATTATTTTTTTTATTTTCTATTATTCTTTAATATTCTTAATCTATAGCTTATATTTTAATCCTATATTAACTTAGATTTTATTACTAGGTTCTAAAAGTAATATATAGAAGATAAAATAGACTTAAATATTATTAAGTAAATTAAGCTTATAGTTATTTTCTAAGATTTTCTTTTTAATTAAATAAGATCTAATTTATATAAAATTAATTTTTTTATTTTATTATTTTATTAAAAGATTTTTTATTACTAGGTAAACTATATCTCCCTCCGAAAAGGATAATCCCTTTAGCCTTTTAAGATTATAATATTATCTTATTATATTATATATAAATTTAAGTTCTATCTTTATTTCTTTATATAATTTCTATAGATTATTAGATTTAATTATGGCTTTAGCTTAAATTATGCCTTTTAAGGGGGCTCTATAAGTATTAGGGGTAAAGCTAAAGTTAGCTTTAGTAGGGGTTATCTTAATATTTCTATTGTATAATATATTATATATTAGCTATATAATTAATAGCTTTTTTACTTAATTTATCTATTTATAATTAATATAATATTATAGGTATTATTTAATCTTTTGATTCTATTATTTTATTTATCTATTTATTTATAGGTAAAATGCTATACTTAGCTTATAGTTTAGTTCTATTAAGCTTATAAGGCTTTACTAGAATTTAGATATAAATGGCTATTTTTTATTAGATATAATTTCTATAGGGAGTCTATAGATTATAATAATATATTGAAAGAATAGGTAAGTGAATTTATCTTTATTGGTTACTTTCTTATAAGAAATATAATATATTACTTTAGTAAAGTAATTAATAATAATAAAAATATTATTATAGTATTAGCCTATTATAGGGTCTATAGATAGGGAGAAATTTATAATAAAGTCTATAGTAATTGATTTCTATGGTTAGGATATAATTAGGGCTAGTTAAAGTAGCCTATAGGGTTTATGCCTAGGTTTTTTTGAGTATTGGTAGAGGCTATACTCTTTGTATATTATTTTTATTTTTTTCTTTATTTTACTAAAGGAAAATGTCTATTTAATATGTTTAAGGGTTTTATTAATTCCTTTGTATCTATATAAAGGATATTTATAGATTTCTCTAAAAAGGTCTATTTAATATTCCTTAGGTACTTGGAGTAAATCTATATATTCTTCCTTAGGAAGATTAAGGTTATATTTCTTGATTTTCTATAGTAATAGATTTCCTTATTCCACTTACTATAAGGGTATTTCTACTTTGCTAGTATATTATATTCTAGAGTATCCTCCTATTTAGATAATAGCAATAAGTTTCTTTATTTTAATTATTATTCTATTAATAGGCATTTATTTATAGGCTCCTTTAGAAGATAATTAAAATAACTATTTCTTAATCTAAAGCTTTTCTTTATAGTAGTTAGGATATTAGCTAATAATATTAGCTTAATTATTCTTAGTTCCTTAGATATAGATAATTTAATAATTAAATTTAGAAAGATATTTAGTATATTAAAATTATCTTTTACTAAGTTCTTAGATTATTATAAAGTAAAAGATATTTTTATAGTCTATATATACTATAATTTTATACTTTCCTCTAAGCAAATAATAATAAAATTCCTTAAAGATATTAACTATTATAAGAAATTCTTTGTTATATATAGGATAATTAAGTTTTATACCATTAAGTTTATATAAATAAAATACAATTAAATATAATTAGTTATTATTATCCCTTTGTCTAATCTAGGCTCCTAGGACAAAGTCTAAGAAATCTATTTTTAATTTAATTAGTTATTCTAAATTAAATATAATAAATATAGGTTCTAAGATAATTACTTTTTATATAGCTTTAAAGGTAATTTATACTTAACTTTCCCATATAAAGTCTTTTCCCTTCTTTATAAATTCTAATAAAAGGATTATAATTTTACTAAAGTCCTAGATAAACTTATAATAGTAATTTATAAATCTAAGAAAAGCTTATATCTCCTTAATATTTATTAGTACCTTTTATTCCTTAATAGCAATAATTTTCTTTAGGTCTATATAAATTTTATTAGATAAGATAATATATTCCAAAAATTTAACTTCTATAGCATAGAACTTGCTTTTTTTAGGTTTAATAAGTAATTTATTATCCTAAAGAGCTTTTAAGACCTTATAAATATATTTCTTATGCTCTTCTTTATTCTTAGAGAAAATAAGGATATTATCTAGATAGTAAATAATAAAGATATTAAGGTATTCTTAAAATATATAGTTAATTATTTATTAGAATAATATAGATATATTTGTGAGTCCAAAAGGCATAATAAGGTATTTAAAAAGTCTAAATTTCATTTAAAATATAGTTTTCTATTTATATTTTTCTTTAATATAAATAAGATTATAGGCTCCTTTGAGATCTAAGGTAATAAAGATATTTATATTATATAATTAGTTCTTTATTTCTATAATTAAAGATAAAGAGGTCTAATCCTTAATAGTATTCTTATTAAGTTATTAATAATTAACTATAAAATATAGCTTTTTATTCTTTTTTAGTATAAATATAATAGGGTATTTAGCTTTAAAGTTCAAGATATAAATATATTCTTTTTTAAGTATATCTTTAATATATTCCTTTAAAATATCTAATTATACTTAGTTAAGGTTATAGATAGGATAGAACTAGGTATTAGTTCCTTCTTTAAGGATAATTTTATAGTCCTATTAGCTAAACTCTAGTAATTTAGTTTCTAATTCTTTAGCAAATAATTATTTATAAATCTAATATTTAGATAGTATATTTTGTAATCTATCTTAAGTTATTTTTACCTTTATCCTTTTAAGGTTAAAATTTAAATATTAAAGCTATATATATATATAGGTAATTTTATATTGCTATTATTATTTTTAATTATTCTTATACTTATACTTTATTTCTATTGGTGGTAGTATTTTTATTATATTGCTATATATACTCTTTACTTAGTTAGAGTTAAGAGTTTAAGATCTTTTATTATTAGAAATATTATTAGCTATATTATACTTAGAGAATATTTATACCTAGCTAATATACTAATTAATATTAAGATTATATTAATATAACTATAGATATTTTAAAATAATATTATATTTTCTAATATCTATAATATTAAAGTTAATTTCTTAGTTCTTTTTATAAATAAAGACTTTAAGATAATTAAGCTCTTTATTTATTATATTATTATTATACTTAAATATAATACCTTTAAGATTATATATAGTATAAAGGTCTAATTTTATTTTCTATAATAGCCTTAACTTATTAATTAACTTAGGGCTAATATAATTAAGCTATACTCTACTATTTACCATTATAATATACTAAGTTCCATAAATCTAGATTTTCAATTCTAATTATTCTAAGGGCTTTCCTATTAAAGCTATATATAAAGCCTTTTATAGGAGTTCTTTCAATAACTTTATAAGCTTTTGCTTAGGCTACTCTTAGGGCTCTAGTTCTCCGAGGGGCATTATAGGTTTTTTGGTAATAATATAATTATTTAATACTAATCTTATACTTTTTTGCTTTTATAGAGATTATATATAGGATCTAGGTAATTATATTATTCTTTGTCTTTATAGTCTAGTAAATCTACTAGGAAAAAGAAAATAATAATATTATTAAATTCTCTTACCTATTTTATAATAAGATAATTATTATAGTTAGATCTAAGGATATAGTATATTAAGATATTTAATACTTATATAGAGAAATATTTATTCTATTCCTTATATTTAAGGTATCTTATATAAGAGTAATTAAAGTAATTAAACTATATAAGTTTATAATAGGCTAGGTGGTTTTTTGCTAATCTTAGGTCATTATATTTAAATATTATTACTTTCGGCTAAATAGAATATATCTTATTTCTTACTATAAGATAAATATTATTATTATATTTAATAGTATCTTATAATAGCTGGTTATATTTTTCTTTATTTATAATCTAATAGGCTACTCTATTCTTATTATATTTTACTATATCCTACTACTTAGGGATTTCTTTACTATATTCCATATTATTATAGTTTATAGATAGGCTTATTTCTTTGGCTCTTTTTAGGTTATTAAGTTATAAAAATAGTTTATTATCTTATTACTTAAGGTAATAGATTTATAGGTAATAATCCCTTTTCTCTTTAGGGGTTTTAGGGAGGTTCTAGAGTTATTAATATATATTATATTATTATATTATAGCTATAGTTTTACTATTATACTTTTAAGAGTTTTTTTTTAGTATTAATTGCTAAGTTAATTTTATAGATTATGGTTTTCGGATTATTACTCTTAGTTTTTTATTTTCTAGTATATTACTAAAATATACTTTCTTTAGAGTATTATATTATTATATAATATATTTAGGTTTCCTATAGTTATAGAAAAGAATTTTATAGGAGAATTTTTATTTACCTCTTTATATAGCTCTAATATCTATAGCTCTTAAGTAAATACTATAGAAAGTAAAGATATAGGATTTTCTGTTTTTTATAGTATTATTTTTGGTATACTTCTAATAATTATTAATTATAATTAACTTTTTATTACCTTATTTTTATTATTATCTTTTATATTACTTATTATTAATCTTAATTATATAGATAGTATATACAGTAAAAGTAATAAGAAATTCTAAAAGTTAATATATTTTATCTTAAATAAATTCCTTAAATTATTAATAGAACTTATAAATAAGGGTTTCTTTGATCTAAGAGAGTTTATTTATATAGTAATAAAAGTTAAAAAGAAAGTTAGCATAAAAGCCCTTTTGGTAGAGCTTTTTAAGTTCTCTAAGTACTATTTGCTTTTTATTAATAATTTTATAAAGGGTAATAAGTTTATTCTTAAATCCTTTAAAGGAAGAGAAAAGAGTTTTAGTAGATTCTATGGTTTTTTTCCAGAGATTTATAATATAGTCCTTAAGTAGCTTTTCTATTACTCTTATAAATCTTTCTTCTAATTATCTAATAGTATATTAGACCTTAAGGGATTTATTATTAGTAAAGGTAATTAGGTATAGGGAATAGTAACTCTTAATTTAGGTTAACTATTCTTAGAGGGTATTACTATTACCTTTTTAAGTAAATAGTTCTTTAGGCTTAATAATCTTATTAGGGTCTTTAATATAAACTAAGAATTATCTAAGTTTCTTAATATATTATTTATAGCTCTTTATAATATTAATATAGCTTTTTCCTAAGATATTAATAATATTATAGAATTCTTTAATATTATTATATTTATTTATATAGATTTCTATTATATTAATTTTATTATTAAGAAAATTAAGTTTTTTAATTAATATATTATTTTTAGCTTAAAGTTCCTTAATCTAATTATCTAAGTTATTATTATTATCTTCTTTATTTTCTTTCCCTTTTTCCAGGGAATTTATATCTTTATCTCTATCCGGATTAACCAATTAGGGAGTAGCTAGAGTCTTAGGGCTAGCTATAGGTTTTCCTATAATAAGGGGTTTAGCAAAGTTATTAGATAAGAAAGGTATAGCTAATACTATTATAATATATTACTTAGTAGTTAATATAAATAGTCTACTAAATAAGAGCTTTTAATATATAATAATTTGGCTAATTTCCCAAGGGATAAACCAATTAAAAGGCAGGGTTTATATTGGCAGAAGGATTAGAGCATATAGCGGTATACTAAGTAATATAAAGATATTTATAAGTATTATATCTAGTAATAGTTAATTAGTAATTAAGATAATTAAGTTATATTAAAAGCTAATTAAGACTATTCCTTATAGTTAGGCTTAATTTATCTATATACTTTTATACTAATAATAGCTTATAGTATAATATTTATTATGGGGTATATGATTTAGTACTTAGATTATAGTAGGATTATAAGTAGGTTATTATAATCTATTGTGATTTATCCTTATTGGTGGATTTGAGGTATAGAGTAGCAGTAGTTAATGTAGTGGGGCAATATTCTGCCGGTTGTGACCGCCTAATGTGTTATAGGTCATAACATTAATAGCTATATAAATATAATAATTAATAGATAATAATATTTATAAGATAAATAAATATATTAATTAGTAAATAAATAATAAAAAATAAAAATTATAATTTAAAAATCTTAATCTTAATAAAGCTAAGCTTATAGTATTTATAAATAGAATATTTATAAATAATAAGGACCTAAGCTTATAAATTAAATATATAATTATATTAATTAATAAAGAATATATAGAAAAAATATTTATAATTTATAATAACCTTATTTACTAATTATTAATAAAATATAAGTATATAATATAAAGTATTTTAGTATTAAAGATATATAGTCTTATAAATAGCTTTAATTTAAGATTTATAATTACTTATACCCTAAAATCAATTACTAAGAAAATTAAACTATTTATAGTCTTATTAGTAATTTATATTAACTTATATTTATTATATAATTACCTTATTAAATTAAGATTAATAAATAAAAAACAATTAATAATTAATCTTATAGGCTTACACTAATCATACAAACAACAAGAGATTAATAAGATTAAATAGATAATAAAAGGAGATAATCTAGCTAACGCAATAATAAAGCCATCGTCAAATAAGGCTCTAGAAACCCTTATTTCCAACAATAGATTGACCATATAATTAGAAGGGTAGGTTTAATGCTAGTAATAGGGAAGCGTTTATACGACAAAAGAAAAACTACCAGTATTAGTTCAATTAAAGGCATCATAAGATCTATGGCATCATATCAGCCATATTGCTTTTTCCTTTACATAAGCTGGAACTAAGACAATACCCCTCTTAAAGGGAGAGATAGCTTCAATCTTAGAAAAGAGACAGAGATAAATACAATTGACGAGTTTTACCCCTACTGCATGCAGTAACCCCGCCTTCGACACTTTTTCTTAATACTTTAGGTAAAAAGGAGGATGCTTATTTCACAAAACGGGATACCAATCACAAATTTCACTTTAATAGCTGGCACTTGCGTTTGCGTCACCGTCAGATGTAGCCTTCTCGAAGTAATGTTCTTAGTGGGTCAAAGGGCGCAAAAGTACTAACAGCCGGGTGTGCCCAACTGGAGATCCATGGCCGGATAAGTAGCGGTTTGATTGGAATCTCAAACTCCATTCGTTTCCACGTAGCGGCCTTGATGATAGGGTGGGTGAAGATAACTCTGGATTCAGCGGCTTTCAATCTATATCTTCATCAATCACCCACCGTGGCGGCCAGAATGCAGCCCGACAACTCGGATGATTGGTGGCTGAACCCTATCTTGCCATGTGCCCAGTGCACTGTCAATCAATTTTCTTGCCATAGAATAGATGCCGAAATTGTAAACCAACCTTGCGCATTATGCATTGCTGCAAAATGGCAATGGAGCTTTACTCAAGCCGATGCCATGAGGCCTGCTGCATGAGAGACCACAAACGATAGTGCATGGCGAGGCGTGATGTCCGGCCTGGAGAGTACCTCTGCCCAAGCCAAAGCTGCGCCCGCAAAAGTAGGCACTCCGTTCTTTAAAGGGTCGACTATGATCTTGAGGCAGTGTTTGAAAACACATAGGGATCATCCGTACCCAAACACCAGGGAATTCCAGATGCTGCAGTATAAGACGCAGCGCGTCAAAACCCGGACTAGGAACTGGATCGCCAACACCCGCCGTACGCACAAAATCCATGCTAGTTTCAGGTCCTGAAGCTTTGGAGCTAGTCCAATTGAGATTTGGCGGCGCCCTGGGACACCAGCCGTATTGGCCAGCGGCCATTACCAGGATATGGATATACAAGAGAGATGGGTAGACTCGCCACCGGAATATGAACTAGCTGCTGTTGAAGCCATCGCTTCCGCAGTTGCGCCGGCCTGTCCCACTACCTTAGGTACGCTCCATCGGGGGACCTTATCATTGTCATCTATTCGTACAAAATACACTTGTAGGAAAAAAGGCTCTTGTATACACTCTGTTCGCCTCTGCTGCTACATGCACACCCAGCCATTCGCGAGTAGTCGTCGTACTTTGAGCGGATGGTTAGTGGCTCGGTTGTTTCATACATCTTGGGTGATATTCTTGTATAACTGAAAGATAATCTTATAATTATGGTGAGTTCCACGAAGACATATTGGGATATATCGATGACAATAAATATTACAGCAAGTTATATATGCACACTTCTAATTATAGAGTAGTTTATCGGTCGAATTTTGAATCATTGTGTACGAACTAGCCCTAACTGCTATCCTTCAGCTTTGCCAAAAGGCTTGCCATTGCCAGAGCACTCCGCCAGTGAACCGAATACTTCAATAGGCTCGCTTCATAAATACCAACGACATTGGCAAGTCTACAAGCACAAATAACTACCCCCTTTATTTGCCCCATTCCTCCATTTTTTGACCATCGCATGAATTCATCGCCTTTCTGCGACTCGAAAAGATCGAAGGGATTGGGGTCGACTGAGGATGTCTGTAGGGTTGACCCGATAGCACAAGCATCGCATACTTGGACTGAGCGCGTATAGGCCCACATAACAAGCCCTGCCTCATACAGTGCAATTGGTGCGATGAAGCTGACGTGGGGCCCTGCTGGCGTGGCTTCACCTTCCTCAAAATCGTCTGATATGGTTTGTAAGAGCTTCATGATTTGACCAGCATGCCAAATTGCCAACCAAGCGTCGAATGTCTTGGCCCATTCAAAAATCCGCGATTCAAGCTGTCTTCTAAAGATACCAGGTCCTTGAGCTTGCTGTAATCCTGAAGCAAGGTCTTTGATGATCTTCAAATTGGCTCTGAGTGCCATCTGGGACAAATGATATAGAGGCATGGAACTGGTCTCTATGACGTTTCTATGACTTTGAGATGAAAGTAAGGACCCTAATGCGCGGTCCTTGTAGCAATCCCTCCAGATGTTTAATTGCGACGTCCAAAATTCAAGCACCCGAGATGAGCGGGGCGGTGCATATATTCCCGAAGCTTGCAGAATTCGTGGAGAGTCTTTTGAGTTTCTGCTCTTATTAATCTCTGGCCATAGCCAAGCTTGCATTGCGCAAAGCCCATAGCCGTATTCATCCTCCAAGAGCGGTGGAAGACTGTCCCGTCCCTCGCAATCCATTGCGATATCAATGAGGTTCATAAATCTCATCGTTGTCCGCTTTTGCGACTCTATGATTTTGACTTCGCGCCATTCCTCCACTGTTTTAGTCTCCCAGAGCCTTTCTGAGCAGGGTGTGGTTAGATAGAGTTCGTCATATCTTACCATTGGGTTGTACCCGCGGAGGAAGCAAAAGTAAATGGATATCCAAAAACAATAAAATGCTAGCCTAAATGGCGAGGAGCCTAGTCAATAGACTGTTATCATAAGCCAAAAGTCTACATACCTCTTGAGCTTTTCACGCCTCAGCCAGCTCGTGGGAAACATGTGTTCAGGGTCGTTTTGAGCGAGATCGTTTTGCTCTTCAAAAAGGCCACCGTCTCGGAAGACGGCAAGCATATTACAATATCGGAAATATGCTTTGCTAAATTTCATGTCGTCCTGTTCTATGTTAGATATTTCCTTACTCTTGAAAGAGGTTGAGTACCGAGCATTGAAGAGTAAATACCACATTCAGAAGCAGTGCTTGGTACGCTTGGAGGGTCCACTTGGACTCTATTGAGCATTCTAGATCAAAGTCGGACTAGGTCATAATTAGCAATTCTTCTCGGTCTATCCATTTCGTCATACCCACGAAAGCATTGCAAAGTCTCTTGGTATGTGATTCATTCCAACGCAAAGCCACCTCCATCCACGACGGTATTTGTGACTCCCAGGCTCCTAACATAAGCACACTATTGACAAGTTCATGAGTGTCCTCCACTGGGTCAAAAGTGGCTCTATGAATAATAGGCCAAAGAGGGTGGAATCTAGAAAAATAAAGATCTAAGCATTGCTGAAAGGCCAAACTGCCGATAGCAAAGCAAAACCGTTGAGGACTTGATCCTGTCGTCGCGCCGTTGAATGGTGGTTGTATTTCATTGCCGGATATGTCGGAAAGCGTGTAAGGCCAAAACTCAGATTCATTCAAATGTTCTAATACCTCAGCAATGCCTGTACTAAGCGAATTTTCATCAGGGCTATGTTGATGAGGTTGGATGTCTGTTCTCATGGGTGGTGAGTTGGTGCATGCCAAATTCTCGCCGTAGTCAGTCGTACGGACTTCATAATTTGTAACATCCAAATCACCCACTGAAATCGTCGAGCTATTGTGGTCCATTGATGAATTTGGAGTAGTGGAGTATTTTTCCCAAACGGGATTCGACACAAGTGGCTCATCTAATCTTGAATTTGCACACCGTTTTGCAAGCTCCTCAGTTGAGGTATTAGGCGTGCTAATATTCTGTTCATTTGGAATGAAGATTGCAGACACTTCATTAACAACATCTGGGGATTCTTGGTATCTATGTCCCTCTTTTGCAATACCCTTTTGTTCATGATGTTTGGTTTGGTGTTGTTGAATTATGTGTCGTTTGAAAACATCCCTTCCAAGCGTCCCGTATTAGTACAAAACCTTGCGTAAATATTACAAATTGTGGTAACTCACTGGCGGCCATAACATTTGCCGCATTTAGGGCACCTGTGGGGTTTATGCAGATTGTGGGACCGAATATGACGTAGGAGGTGCTCATTGCGACGGTATGCCCGACGGCAACCGAGAACAGTACATGGATACCTGCGATTCTCTAACTCACCAGCGTCCTGTCCCGCGGCTGCAACCTGTTTCGGTCTCCTCCTAGATGATGGATTCATTTGAGAGGATGTGGAGATCAAGTATGGGAGTTGGTATTGAGGTCCGGAGAAGAGGCATGTGGGTTAAGGCTTTATAGCCTCCTCGCCAAAGAGGGGCCTTGAGCAACTTGCGCTTCACTCGGGCCTAATTTAGGGTCCAAAATATACTTCACAGGGGTGCGTGACGGAAATGAGGGCGCTACAATTGGCCAAGAACCGCCGTGGTGGGGATCTTCCCCACATGCCACCTCCTCCTGCTTCCGCACCTCCGGATTACCCCACATGACGGAGGCTCAGCCCACATGCATTGGTGCAAATCATCAGCTAACTAGTTGACAATTATAGATATAAGAAGGGCAGAGGTGGAACCATTAGGTCAAATATTCAACGCGATATCCCTACCGTCTATATCCATCAACACATCCTGAGTTAGTCTCTCACTGAAAGTTCACAATGGTCAAAGCTCACGCCATCTATAACGACTTTGCCGCCGCTTCCCGGCCTTTCAGAGCCGAAGCCACTATTGAGGATGTTGAGGTGGAAGGAGAAATCCCCAAAGAACTTAACGGTACTTTTTATCGGGCACGTTCTCCTCATTGCCTGCCCACACACCATATTGACTGGAACTAGGTCATGCAAGATCCCTACTACGAAAGGGATTATTATCTCGGCGGCTCAAAGACCATCGCTTTTGATGGAGACGGTAGCATTAGTGCTTTCCAAATTAAAAATGGAAAGGTCTCCTTCCAGCAAAAGTATGTCATGACGGAGCGACTTGTTGCGGAGCGAAAAGCCGGTGGGGCTCTTTTCGGCATGCTTGCTAGTCCATTTTCGAACCATCCATGTGTTCGCGCGGTTCTTGACAGCACGGCCAACACAAATGTCATTCTACATGCCGAAAAACTACTGGCGTTGTGCGAGTTTGGACCTGCATATGAGCTCGACCCAAGTATGTGCCCATCCATGAACGTGAGCTCTTTGACACTAAAAGATTGTTTCTCAAGACAGTCTTCGCACCATTGGTCACGACGCATTCGTGGGCGTGAGCTCTGAGAAGCCTTTCACCGCCCACCCACATGTCAGTAGCATGTTGCTTTACCAAGAGAACTCTCTAACCTATTTGACACAGGTTAACCCGAAGACGGGTAGCCTTGTTGGGTTTGGGTATCAACTCCAAGGACTCGGCAGTCCCCAAGTAAGATTATTGTTTTTGATGAGTTGTGGGGAAATGAACTAATATAAACATAGATATCCGTCTACGTAATTGACAAGAATGGCCAAGTCACGTTCAAACGAGACTTGGAATTTCAGGGTGGCGGAATCATTCATGATTGCGCAATTGTACTGGTACCCGGTGACATGAAGAATACAGTTCCTGACTTTATTACAGACTGAAAATTACATCATAATTATGCGAATGCCTTTCTTAGTTGATCTCAAAGGTCATGAGAAACCAGGAAAGCACCAATGGTAGTCCCCTCAATTTGCAGATTTCAACTCCCATTCCTTGTGATGCTTACCTGATATACAGGTACTACGACGAAAATTGCCCCGCATGGTTCGGTGTGATTCCATTCGATAAGGATAGTGCCGTGAGATGGTTCAAATACAAGAACTGCATGGCCATCCACACGGGCGCTTCCTGGGAAGAGAATGGCAAGATGCATGTCGATATTATCACTCGTTTATAATATAAATTACTAACTTCTTGGTCTAGTTACTTTGATGCTTCAGTAGCATCTCATAATGCATTTTCTTTCCTCCGTGAGTAGGCATGTTACATCGCAAAGCATAATACTGATGATAGCTTCAGCATGCCGTAATGGGCCGAATCCGGAGCCGAGCGAGATTAGCGTCAATTATGTGAAATGGTGCATCGATTTCAATAGTGATACGGATTATATGCCGGACCCTGGCAAGCCAAATGGAATTGCCCAAGGATGATCACGACTAATCGATATTAGAGATCCTCCTTGACGTACCTTGTGAATTTCCTCGAATCGATGAAAGATTCCTGACAAAGAAAAGTAGGTCTCGCAACATATCGAACTGAGCCTCTGCTCACCATGCCAATAGCTCGATATACTTACCTTGACTGCTTCAAGCCAGATGCAGGGAACTCGGCACAGCTGTACCAGGGTCTGAACGCACTAGCCCGTCTTGACTACGAGACCGGCGATGTGGAATATTTTGTTCCAGGGCCAGATTGTCTAGTCCAAGAGCCATGTTTTAGCCCCAGGTACCCGGATGCCGATGAGGGTGACGGGTTTCTCATTACTATGATCGACAACATGAAATTGAATCGAAATGAGGTGGTGAGTAGTATTCCAACTGTGCATCTACAAGGAAACTAAAAATGATATTTTTTGAGATAATTCAAGATACTCGGGACTTCCAAAACGTGGTGGCAAAGATAATCCTGCCTTTTCGTAAGTGCCGCTACTGAATTTCCGCATCGACTAGCACAGTACAACGATTGGACCGTTAATAACCATACTCAGGTCTCCGGTCTGCCGTTCATGGCAACTGGGTTGATGATACCCGAATCCCCGAGACAGAGACTTCTACAATGATGGAGATTCCAAGTATTTATGCCGATATTTCCACAGTAAAGCTATGAGAATACTATGAATACACCTGCTGATTGGATATAGTCTAGTTATATAGCTATTTACTCGTAGTTAAAAAAGCAAGCTGTAGGCTGAATCGGGTAATTCAGGACCCAAGTCACAAAGGCAGTGTATAGTTATAGTTGAGCAATAGGGTCGTTATTGAAAGTATTATAGCCCTGGTCAAAAGACTTTGTTATTTACAACAATACTAGTGATTATGGAAATTGTGAATGTTTAGCTAGCGGGGTACGAGGTTGGTCCCAAATCGTCATTGCTTCGATAATTATTATTCCGCTACAAGCCGCATGTCAAGCTTCCTCTTTGAATTAAGCGAGAAATTGCAGGAGTAAATGGGTACTGCGCCAAAGCAAACTTGCGATAGTTTCCAAATGATCGTAGATATTGTAAATCGCACAATAGCTTGGATTGTTTTGAACTAGATAGATTGTCAAAGAGATAGGTGCATAGATTGTACCCTGGAGATATTTTCTCAATTGGAAACAGCGCTAAATTCACTCCTCAATGTTCAATTCGACCAGCAGAGTCTGGCAGTGGACACAGTTCTGTACCGCATAATTGCCTCAACCCAAATTGCTACACCGTATATTTAAGCCGTCGGGGTGTGCCCCACTTTGACCGAGGCGCGCCTCCACACCTCGAAATCGAACGGAAAGGATGGTAGTGGGATGTCGAGTAAACGCACAAGATGACATTGCCTTATGTCAGAACATCCAGTGGTAGAGATTCGGGGAGCCGAAAACCGTAGAATAGTTGTCGGATGTGCTCCGACTGATAAGCTAAATCGGCTGCTCTTTACCCGATGTTCAAACGATAGCGCGCGCACAGCGGGTCCAGCTAACATTATTTCAAGCCAACCTCCGCAAATTACGCTAGGTTTTAATGATGTGATAAGACGACAATAGGCCATTGTGGGGATGCGAGCTGTATGATTTGATAAAGAATACAACCTAAACTCCACAATTGGCGTTATCTTCAACACTGGGGGATTGAGTTTCCCACCGATGGCCGGACATTGCGTCATTTCTTTAACCGCTTCAAACATCTTCGCTCTTTGAGGGCCCGGCCCCGAACAAAGACAAGTACGACGAAAGATAGGTAAACATGGGGTCGGCCCGAATAATTTTGGTCCCGCCTGGCTCGCATTTCAAATGGAGGAGAATAATATGCCCCCCCGCTTCAAATAAATTTCACTATGACGGACTCTGAGTAGTTCCTGCATCTGTGACACTCAGTCCAACTGGATCACATTCACCATGAGATCTATTCTGCCATTGATTGGTCTTGCCTTCCAGGCTGGCGCATTGGCGCAAGATGGCAACTCGACCGGCAAGGTTCCTTCCGAGCTGCCGTACTACGGGAGAAGCCCGCCGGTTTACCCTACCCGTAATTCAAACCTTGTTCCCCCACAACTCGACAAACCAAGCTGACATGAATATAAAGCTGTTGGCAACGGCACGACGGATGCTCGCTGGACTATAGCTTACCGCCGCGCCAAGGCCCTTGTAAGCCAGTTCACCTTAGAAGAAAAGGTCAATGTAACGCATGGCTTCACCGGACTATGCACGGGGAATACTGGCACGGTACCACGTCTAGGTGTTCCGTCCTTGTGCTTCTCCGATGCCCCCGTAGGTGTTCGTGGGCAAGAGTTTGTCTCAGCATTCCCCGCCGGTCTGCATCTCGCTGCCACATTTGACAAAGATCTCATGTACCAGTATGGCAGAGCCCTTGGCGAGGAGTATTTTGGAAAGGGCGTCAATGTCGCCCTGGGACCAACTGCGGGGCCCATGGGTCGCGTTGTCCGTGGCGGTCGCAATTGGGAAGGCCTTTCGGGTGATCCATACCTTGCAGGCGCGGGCATGGGTGCCATTACCAAGGGCATGCAGGAATCTGGCGTCATTGCTACGCCCAAGCACTTTCTTGCAAATGAACAGGAATGGCGTCGTATCAGAAACGAGAACGCAACTGATCTCACACGGCGGCTCGGCTGGCCGGAAGGCGAAGCCATCAGTGCCAACATTGATGACCGGACCCTCCATGAGCTGTATGCATTCCCCTTTATGAATGCCCTTCGTGAAGGCGCTGGTTGTGTCATGTGCTCTTACAACCGCCTCAATCACTCCTATACATGCCAGAACTCCAAACTCCTAAATGGCATCCTTAAGACGGAGCTTGGGTTTGAAGGCTTCGTTGTGAGCGATTGGCAAGCCCATAACTCGGGTGTTGCTTCAGCTAATTCTGGCCTGGACGTCGTCATGCCCGATGCGGGGTGGTGGGGAGGCAACCTCACTGAGGCGGTAACCAACTCGTCTGTTAGTGTTGAGCGGATTGACGATATGGCGACTCGGCTCTTCGCGTCGTACTACTATCTGAACCAAGATAGCGAGCTACCCCCAATCGCAATCAGCAGCTATGCGACCCAAAGTTTCCCTGTAGATGTTCAGGGAAACCATGCAGATCTTATCCGCCGCATTGGCGCAGCAGGCACCGTTCTCGTCAAAAACGTCGACGGTGCACTACCCCTAAAGAAGCCCAAGATGGTTTCAGTCTATGGATATGACGCTATTGTCAAGGCCAACCCATGGGAAAACCCCAACCGTTATGGTGGCGGCTACGAGGTCAACTTTGGCTGGAACACGTTCAACGGCACTCTTATCACCGGCGGTGGTTCTGGTATTGCCACCCCCCCCTATATTATCTCTCCGTTTCAAGCAATTCAGGACCGCATAATCAAAAACCACGGCACCATCCGCTGGGACTTCTTTTCTGAAAGCCCTCAGCCTCACTTCGCCAACTCCGAAGCTTGTCTCGTCTTTATCAACGCTTATGCCTCTGAGAGCTTTGACCGTACTACTTTGACGGACGAGTTTAGCGACAAACTTGTTAAGAATGTCGCTACCAACTGCTCCAACACAATCGTTACCATTCACAATGCAGGTGTGCGCACCGTCGACGCTTGGATTGACCATCCCAATGTGACGGCTGTCATCTACGCTGGCCTCCCAGGCCAAGAGGCAGGAAATAGCCTCGCTGATATTCTATTTGGCGACATTAGCCCCTCTGGGAAACTCCCTTTCACTGTCGCGCAGAAGGAAGAAGACTACGGAGACTTGCTTAATGCCACCACTACCTTTGACTGGTATCCTGAGGTCAATTTTACTGAGGGTGTGTATACTGACTACCGCTACTTTGACAAGAAGAACATCACGCCGCTATTTGAGTTTGGTTTTGGTTTATCGTATACTACTTTTGAGTTTTCCGACCTGGTTGCTTCTTTCCGCTCGGATGTAAGCCTAGAAGAGCTTCCCAACCCAGACATCAAGATTGTCCAGGGTGGCCACCCCGAGCTTTGGGATACCGTTGCCATGGCCACTGTTTATGTGACCAATACGGGTGATGCTGAAGGTGCTGAGGCTGCCCAACTTTACATCGGTATTCCTGGTGGCGATACGCCCGTCCGCCAACTTCGTGGTTTCAAACAAGTTGGCCCCTTGGTACCTAATCAGTCCGGGCTGGCCAGGTTCCCTCTCACCAGACGCGATCTCAGCATCTGGGACGTTGAAGCACAGCAGTGGCGCCTCCGCAAAGGAGAGTACAAGCTCTATGCTGGTTCAAGCAGCCGCAAATTGCCGCTGCAATATTCTATACAGCTGGAGTAAACTGACAAACGGGCTCTAATATATATATACATTGGTTTCTCTGCAGATAAAGCACGACTGACTTCCCATTATATGGGTCATGGTTTCGAGGCAAGCTCAATGAAAACAATACGTTTGAATGTATTTGATCTATCACGTTCCAAGTTACTCCTGTGCACCTTACCATGGTTCCCACCAAGCCCTTTAGACCTACTTGTTTTAATCCCAAATCATCATGTGATAAAGATACCACCCCCATGGCGTAATTTTATAAGCTTTGAACAATGTCGTCCACAATATTATGACATATGCCACTATGTGCGCACTCGGCAATCGGAGCCACCCATGAAATAGTAAGCCGATTAGCTTTAAAGACTACCTCGTCGAATAATTCCCACTCTTCCGTCGTGTGCGTTTCAGAACCAGCAGTATCGGTGGGTCGAGGCCGAACGGTCCATTTTGCCCAAAGGCTCATGAGCATCGGGGAAGTGAAGGATGAGTTCATATGATTCGTTACGCGAAAGCGCATGCCATCAGGAGTATTCTGAGCCACAACTAGGCAAGTAGAGCGCCTAACCGCGCCTGGCACAAGTTCATAAACTTCGTGCACGGCAAACGCGCGATTTGAATTGTCAAAGGGTCCAAAGAAATCGTCGTTTTCGAACAAGGCCGGGTCTGGGGGAAGTTCATCCCAGCTCTGATATGATTCAATGTGACGAAATACCGGGCTGATTGTCTGAATATAAGCGACAAGGTATTGGGGTGAAATGTGGATCGGTACAGGCACGCTGATTGTGAAACGATGCTCTGACCACATTCTAATCCGGACGTGTTGGTACGCCCAGTTGGTCTTCAATAGAGCAAGCGTTAGCGCCTCGCCCTCTAGGTAATGGTTTTCAAACCCAGAAGACGAGATAACCGCGTTGCGCTGCGAGTGGACGGGGGCTGTAAGGAAATAGGGAGTAAATTTGGTTGAATTGATGATTTGCCCGAGCAAATTTAGCTCAGAAATGTGCCAGGTCTGATTAGTCAGGCAGGTGGTAGTGGTAGGCTGCGCCTCAAACAGTGGACTAGCAGCTAAGTGAAATTGCTGCAATTGGTTGATTAGCCACTAAATCTCAAGTTTACCGCGCAGTAGCCTTTCACTACTGTTTCTGTGAGCGGAAACTTCCGTCCCATCATCCCTTGAAAAACGCTGCTTCAGTATTTGAATTCCACTTTTTTATCAAAAAAAGAACGTCAACACTATCAGCTAATCGCTCGACTGCATAAACTTGGACAATAATATATATTTGCCATAAATACCCTCCACGGCACCACTGGCGACACGATATACAGGCGTGATTCACTATATTTCCACTGGATGGGACGAAGTTCTTCGAGCAACGTCGTAATAGGTAATAGCTTTCAGATAACATATTGCGCAATTACGCATAGGGCCTTCTTATCCTTCTTTCGGGTTACTAAAGTGCCATCGCGCCTTGTCACTGCATCTGCTTCTTCCCTAGAGCGAAGGGAGAACTGAACATTGTTTAGTCTGAGCATGGCTGCAAACACAGAATATAGCTCGGTGACAAACTTGTCGTGGAACGAACAAAATTACGTCAGTTGGTCTTCGAATTTCCAATGGCGTATATTGAGCTCATTTCAGGGCTGAGGAGGCCTTGCTTTCCAAAGTTTGACTCCAGGATCGAGTGGAGTGTCCAGGGCCACTCACAATCTTGAAGTAGACAGGCGGTCCTCCAAAGGAGGTGAAGCCTAGATACCAATTTTCGCGAAAGGTATTCCAGAGTCTTCCGCTCAGTTCAGCAAGAACGAATCCTGTCCACCCGATCGCCATCGTCTCTTAGAGTGAGAGATACTGCGTCAGATTGATTTCATGTTTTTAATTACTAGCTGTGAACTACAGTTCGACACAAAGCACATCGATATGCTTTCATTCCCATAGGTTTCAATCTCGTATGTATCGCAGCTTAACAGGAAGAAATGAAATGGGGGAAGGCGGATAGGCTGATAAAAAGGCAGGGTGAGTGATATGTTTGGAATTCAGGAGAGCGACTAGTGTATTTGTAGGCGCAAGAATGGTGTGAAGGTCAGAGGTCTAGGGGCATTTCGGTACATTGACCGAGCGGCTGACGGGGTCATCGCGACCCCAGGAGTAAGGCTTCCTTAGCTGGCATCCACATCAGCCCCAATTGGGTGTGATTTACGGCTAGCTAGACCCCCCAAGTAGTACGGATACCCCTTTAAATAGCCCTTCAATGTGAGGTCAGGTAGATCAACAAGTCAACCTTTGTCATGTAACCTTGTGTGCGTACGGCGGGTCTCACAGATGGATTGTTTCTGTCCCTGTGAGAAATTATTTCGTTTTGTTGCTGGTCGAATCAGCCAATGCCAGCCGATTTCTGTACCATGTGGGATGGCGCAAGACTCGGCAGTTCCAATACGTACATTAACTAGCCACAGAGATCTATTCAAATACGTCGGAAATGAAACTGGAAAAATGAAGTGACATATGGCGGCCAGAATCCGTTTGGCTTAGCTAAAGGCTCGAGGCCATCGATACCCTGGAGAACGCAAATTGCTAATGATGCTTCTAATATTTTTATCACTCTACTCTATGCGTTGTTGGCGCTTTCCCTGCCCATCTAGCGTTACTTTGAAACCTTTTGGAGGCACCTAGCACCGTTTAGCTAAGGTGTTTCTTTGTTATATAAAAGGAGTGGCTGTAAGGAGACAAGCCTGTCAGCTCGATGGGCTCGTATGGTTTGTTTTCTCGGGTCTTTCGCAGCTAAATAGATTCTTCATCAGGGCTGATATTCGGAATGCGTATATTATCTCGCATCTCCTGGTTGATGATTGTCAACTCCATGTCACTGAACCTACATTTAGTAGTTCCCATTGTCGTAATTGGCTAGGTAAGGTCCATTGCGCCTGCATCAACACGGTAACTGTTAGTATAATCATACTCTCATTCACTCATCTCTATGATGTGGTCCTAAGCTAAAAGCCCAAACCGTAGCTCAACCGTGATTCATTCACATCGATACCCTAATTTCTGGGCACTTTTTAACTAGTTCAGATATACTGAAAAAGACTGGTCTTGTTATTGTCCCGACATGGTAGCCTGACTAAGGGATGAAGGGGTAAAGCTTTGTTGCATGTTCTAATGAACGTCTTTGTCAGCAAGTATTGTTTATGTAGGCGGTTAGTTATTGCGGGCAGTAAAATAGCCGTGAAGCAGTAAATGGTTGCCTTTGACGACATTCATAGTTTAAACCACTCGTGACCCAAGATGTCCTTCACCTGTTTTCGGCTGCTCGGGTCGTACTGACACAAGCTGTACAACAGATCAGCTAGAAGCTTTTGCTCAGTTTCGGGCGTGTCCAGAATCCTTTTCCCTTTCTCTGGCAGAATAACCTCACTTGGCTTGCTCAAAAGGACTTCTAAATTCCATTCCTCCTCAACCATTTCCTTCCGGATCCATTTTCCTTGCTCATCAAAAAACTCTTCCCGTGCCTCCCATCTATCCCACCACTTCGCTGGGAGTTTTCCAAAGAAACGAACCATCTCGGCCAAAAGCTCCTCTTTATCATAAATCATATAGAAAAGTGGAATCTGCGCCCTGATCTCGAATAGGGTACAGCCCAGAGCCCAGAGATCACAAGCCGGCCCAACAACATCCTCTTCTTCCATCAATAGCTCAGGCGGCAAATAATTTTCTGGAATACCGATATCTTTCGGTGGTGATGCAAAAGGGAAGGCTTCACCAAAGTCGATGACAGATATTTTATCCGTTAGGTATTTACTCCCCAAGCGAGAAAGATTCGCAGGCGAAACAAGATACCTTGGGGAAGATACTGGAAGATCGTCACCAGACTCTGTTTTGACATGTGCCAGTATAGGCTGTCCCACAATAGACAGTAGTTCTTCTTCAGGGACATCATCCAGTTTGGAAAGTTTAACAAGGATATTGGAGGGGCGAAAGTCTGAGGTGTTGTTAGTTTCTGGGTGATAATATGGATGCAAAGTATACTCACCTCCATGGCAGACCTTGTTCTGGTGCAAGAAGCTTAAAGCTTGACTAGCTTGGTATGCCATTTTTCGGAGAAGCAAGCCAGGGTTATTTTCTATGTGGATCCAGAGTCGAGGAGACACACAGGGACCAAGAACAGGAAGGACAAGGCACTGATGGGTTCCGTTTGGCCCTGTGAGTAAAAAGCTGTCTCGTGGTATGGTAATGTATTCAGCACCCAGCATGGATTGATCCAGTTGCATCAAGGTGAGATCTGGGATACTCTCCGGAGCCACATCACCAGACATGATCTTAAGAGCAATATAGCTATTGTGCATGGTATCCCGACAAAGCCATACTGTGCCGAATCCTCCATGACCGAGCTTATGCAGTACGTGATAGCGACCAGATGCACCAAGGCAATCGCCAAGATGTACGGGATGGAATCCGCCATCTTGGTACTCCTCCAAATGCTCAAGGCCTTCGTTTGGACCCTCCAAGTATGTACCTAGGGTGTTTGTAGGTGCGTGATCAAGCTCCTCGTAGTCAAGCTCCACATCATCCTTGCTACTTCTAGGCTCAGGCGAACGGGATGGATTCCGATCGGACATGGTTCTGGTCGTCTTGTTGACTAAAGGAGCTTGGGTGCATTTGATGCTTAAAATAGGAGAGTGTTGTTGTGAGACGGTACAGACAAATTGAGGAGAAAAGATAAATTTGGGCGTTGACGTTAGTTTAGATCTTCGCGCGATGAGGGCATCGCTATCGGTTAAAATACGAAGTACAGACACGGGCAGCCAGGAACGTCGCGTCAACATTGCTCACTCTAAGAAATGAGGGGTAACGAGGCTAGGGCAAAAATGTGCGCGCGCCCATTTGGTGTACGACTGCCTAGAGAGGCAAGTGTAAACGCCAAGCCGCAAGATATCACCTACCAGACCTAATACATCAACCAGCCCCGAATTCATCAATCTCCCTTATGATATCAATTTCATGTCGAAGCCAAAGCCCGTATGCGTTCAATCCCAGAGTCTCAGGAGCCTAAGCATGATTAATGTGGGGGAATATAACGCGACAGAACAGCACAAGGGTAGCTTGGATCAAGCCATGCGCCCCCTCAAGGATATAGACCAGCACTCCGGTAGTGGTTCCGGGTTTTTTGAACAGGGTATACTTACAGGAGTTGTTGTGTTTGTCCTGCCTTGCATCATTTGTTTAGGGTGGGCCAGTTTCAAAGTGGTAGCATTCACATGGGAAAGTTGCTAAACTCAGTTGAGAAAGAATACATCTTATTTGGAGAAATGAAGTCGTCATGGCTCCCCTCATAGTAATGCCGTATTTGCAGGATCGTACCATGTCATCGGTTTTCAGATGTTCTGTTTTTACATTTGACAACAAGTCAAAAATTCCTTAGTTCATTATATTGTACTTGAGGTTCCAATACCTGCGATAATGCGAATACATCAATAACTCCGTTTAATCCAAATTTTCCGACACCAAATTTCCCCTCTTATAGTGATACAACAGTCATAGGCTTAACGAGAATGGTCTCGGCGCTCTGTTCTGACAAATCATCATGCGACGACCAGGCAAAACTATGCTTTGGAAGAACCAGAACGTCCCCGACAAGCATGGGTGAATCAAGCCTATCCATCTGATCTCCGTTGAAATACTCGCCAGATACTTCACTGAGATAGTCGAGAAGCACTCTGGTAAAGGGTAGCGATTTGCTGTTGCCCATAATGTCTCTCAAAACCACCGAATTTCCGAGTTTATTAGAGTCAATCAGCTTCTTTAGGCCCTCGGTGGCCTTTTCGGTCAGAGTCTTGAAGACGGGATGTTCTGGCGCCGTAAGAATGGTGTACTGGCATATCTGAACCGAGTACGGAGGGACTTCCCAAATGGGCCGCTTGTGGTTGTCGACCTCAACACCGACCACAAGGTTGACTCCCCAATCGCGGTACGGTTCGGGGATCCAGTTAGAAATGGGTTGGTGCGGAACAATGTCCATATCGGTCCAGACGCCACCTTCCTCATATAGAATGAAATACCTTAAAAGGTCTATTTTGAGCTGTGGTTTCTTCAATTTGGCAAAGGCCTGTGTAAGAACGCTGTCGGGGAACAGATGCTGAGCATATTCATCAACATTGTCCTTGGTGATGGACTCAGTTTGCCATTCTGGGTTGGAGGCCTTCCACCGGTGCTCGACAGAGTCGGACATGGACATGTTGGTAGCGGCAGAGCCAGCAGAATTGGTGATCCAATTTTGCCATAATTTGGCGGGGATTGGCCGCGAGACGGGATGGTGAGTCTGTGGGCCGGGATGCTTGGCTGAGGCAACGCTGTCAGCTTGCTCGGACGGTGGCTCCGGCCCTGCAGGGCGGATGAATTATTTAGCGAGCTTACCAAAGTCGAAGGCGGTACTTCGATAGCAGTAGTGGGCGACCAGCAGCAAGGAGGTGCAGCAGCCCACCAGGAGCAGCTTCGCTAGCAGGGAACCCCCGCACTTGGGGGCCACGGTCGAGGAGATCATGTTGACGTGGAGGGCAGGATATCTTTGATGGAAGAAACAAAGGAAGAGCGACGAGGAATCCGGCGCCTCTTGAGCATTTGCTTCAGCTCTGGACCAGCTCGGGACCAGCCCCAGCGTGGCGCAGGCCAGTTTTACGACCAACAGGCCAATCACAGGCGCCGCCGAAGCCATTCACGGCCCGAGTGCCAAGCCCCCTGGCCCCTCTTTCGGAATTTATCCTGCCTGGTGAGTCGGAGTCAGGGGCTAATGTGAAGCAAAGCGAGAGCAGTCTCAGCTTGCCCTTCACGCCATCCTAGTGGGGGGAAAACCGCAAGCATGTCCGTCCGCCCAATTGGCGCCGACAGAGCGACGTGGTTGTTTTCTGCCCAGCGCAGAGGCCATCTCGAGTCGCGACCTGGGGCGCAGCCGGCAGCGGCAGCCGAGTGCCCCATCTCGAGCGGGTAATCGGATGCACTCCCCAGCGAACCCATTCTCCAGCGCAGGGGTTTAATCTTTATTCTGGGGGACCGGCAGTCAGCGGCTGCCGGCAGCACGCTCCAATGCATCAACTACCCACACTTGACATGGCCAAAGGACGCCATCAACGTCCATGTGAAGCCATCTCAAAAACATGACAGCCACGGATGCAACCTCGAGGCGTCAGTGCGGCGGCCGCGCGCCCCAGCTGCTGAAACAGACGTCAAAAGACCAGATGAGACGCTGTCGCATCCAGAGCATGGATATCCATGTCGCTCCCTTTTCTGCCAAACCCCGCACGCAAGTCCTGGTCAGCCCAAGCAATCTCGTCATCCGCTTTCAGCCATATTTGCTCCGTCAGCTCCATCATTATTTGCCTGGCTTTGTCTCGATAGAAATGCATCATGTCCGAGTGCCTCCGCCGCACCCACTTCCGGTCTTTGTCGTCAATCGCCTCACGCGCCGCCATGTAGAAGGGGAACGGCAGGGATGAATCAGGGCCGCATCCCAGAGGCAGGCGATCCATAAGGTCAAACAGGCGCTTTCTCACAAACTGGACGCGTGGAGATCTTGTCGCGTCCAGGAAGACGCGCCTCATGAGAAGAAGCAGCGCGGTCCAGTAAAAACACTCGCTCAATGTATCCAGATGCTTGCGGACATCCTGCACTGGAGATCCGACGCCGTCCAGACCCGCCCGCGTGGTAAATGGGTCAAAGTTTCTTTGCCCCCAGCCCCGCAACTCCGTTTCCAATTGATAAGCCTCCTGCAAGTACGATGGCGTCCAGCTCTCACGCGTGACTGCTCCACCGGCTAGGTATGAAATCCTTGCCAAGAATACAAGCACTGCCTGGGGGCAGCCTGTCAATTCTCGGAAAGGCGGTTCAAATTCATCCGCCTCTTCATTGGGCTGATACAAGACGAAACCAGGAGGTGCGATTGGTTTTTGGTGTCGAAGGAAAGAGAGAACAATATCAATAATGGCAAACCTTTCGACAAGAAATCGCGAGTAAAAGGCTCCGGGCATGCACTCAATATACCCCAGACTCTCCATGATTTTATAGGCACTTTGAAGATATGTCTCGGCATTGTGGCTGCCCGACATGACTTCGGATGCAATAAACATGAGGAAGGCTGCAAGCGTCACTTCCTTTGCCGAGAGAATCGACAATGAGAGGTTCGAGGAACGAGACTCGCATGCAGCATCGGGCTCGTTGTCAGTTTGGATACATGAAAAGGCATCCTGCAAAGACTCCCATGCTTGCGATTGGTGCTTTGTGATCAAATCACTTGTGCTCTTACCGTGGTTGAACATGCTCACTGTCGAGACGTGGACGATGGTTTGCAGCAGGAGTGGATAAGAGAGGGCAATTGCGGAAAGTTTTCGATAAGGATTTTGACGACTGTCATAGGCCGGGATGCGCACCGTTTCATGATGAATATCTGCCAAAATCTGAGTTTGATATGAATCAGTATGTTTGGGAAACTCACAATAGGTAAATGCTGTCTCTTCGCTGGGGCAGGAAATGCTTGATGATAAAAACAGAGAAAGCCCGCTATGTTGTATGGTCATTGGCGGTGGGGGAATTGCAAATATTTCTCGGTTGACTTGGGTCCCGGTGCAATGGAAAGATTCTTGCTCCGCCTCATGAAGCAATGGTGTCTGCTCTCCCGGTACATCTAGCTCGAATAGTTGATTCGTTAGCGGCGTGGGCTCGTGGCCGAACATGTCATTGTCCCATGATGAAACATCTAGCGCACTTGGACTAAACATGTCAAAATCAAAATCCGCTAGTCGACTAGAAAATGGATCGCCCGATTCCGCATCCAAGATTTGCAACACTGGAGTGGCGAGATCGGAGTTGAGGGCTGGAGACGGTCTTCTTTGCTCGGCTGTATCATGAACCTCGCGGGGGATCGGTTTTTCTCGGGTTTTGGATGCTCTTTTTGGCTTTTTATACATATTGACAAGAGATGCAGAGTCGCCGACAGTGGCCCATTTCAAGTCGCTGCCATACTCGCACTCGCGACCGCTCTTTTGGCAGGCCTGGCAGGCTGGTCTTTTTTCATCGCACTTCTTATGACGTCGCCGGCACGTCAAGCAGCCTGGCACCTGTCAACATGGGTCCCAACTACGCGGATGTTGGTGAGGGGGGAGTCGAACCAAGCCGAGACCGGGCACCGCCTTGCTTTTGATTCATTTTGCTGATCATTTTCG
Organism: Calonectria honghensis; assembly: GCA_013403855.1. Classification (NCBI taxonomy): domain Eukaryota; kingdom Fungi; phylum Ascomycota; class Sordariomycetes; order Hypocreales; family Nectriaceae; genus Calonectria; species Calonectria honghensis. The sequence goes on along the minus strand of VTGB01000079.1, from coordinate 35,266 downwards.
ATCAGTTGATGCGCAAGAGATGAATATGCTTACGATCTAAATTTGCCACAAAAAAAAGAATTCTTGAGATTATGACCCGCGGTTTGCTCAAGCTGGTCACTCGATTCAGTCAAGAAACGTGCTCACGCCCTGTCGGAGACGCTTAAGGACCACTCCTGCCTTGCCACCAATGAGAGGGTTAGAACGACGGCAAGGTTCGGTTTTCGAGTTGATCCGACCCAGATCGTCCTAAGCCTATTCAGGCATGGTCCATCGCAAGGTCATCGATACCTCCATCGGATTGACCCGTAACCGATCTACGGACAGAAGGATTCAAAGGTCAAGAGGTGAATAGACCAAACTGTGGAATCACTTACACCGACTGAAATAATCTCTTTGAGCAACCGAAATTACTGAAACGGTCCACATTTTTGAGTTGATCTAGCCCGACTGCCAAGACATGATCGTTGCGAAAAACAACTGGAAGAAACTAAGCAGCCAAAACTGGAAGGAGCCCCCGATATGAGTTTTCTTAATTAGGGAAGTTTTGGTACAGTAATGGGGTTTAATACTAGCGGTTAACTGTCCCAAATATGATTGGATGTTCGAGGAGTTGTCGAACAACCGCAGAGATGACAAGCAAAAAGGAAGTGACTAATTCTCTTGAGCTACCGCAACAATAATTTCAGCGTCGCGAGAAAAATGGAGGGAAAAAGAAGACTAGCTATTTCCATAATTTCAGTTGGTAGATCCATTACATCCATCTGCTACAATCATAAGGCCATCGCTAAGGCTGTCGTGGTTTCATGTGAGCAGGGTCCAGGGTAGCAACGCGTAGCGATATCAGCAGACGCGATGGGAAATGCATCGGGCTCGGGCCATTTTTGAGGACCGAACGATCCCGCTGGTGGGGGAGGGGCCGGTGGCTTTGAAAAAGCTTTTTTTGTATCTCATTGCCTTGACCTCGCCGCCCGTAATTTTACGGCCAGGACACCCAAAATGACGACATGTGTGAACCTATAAGAGCGAAAAATGATAGCGCTTGAGTGGTTAGAATCGACCGAATCTCATCTAAGGTACCTAATCAACCTGGCACTAAGATGGAAATTCTTACGATGAACTAGCTGTTTGGTGCTATGCGGGTCGGACCATTTTATAACCTTAACTTAGTGTTGGCAAGGTAGAGACCGCTGGAATCCCTTTCTTTCAAGTAAAACAGCAGGTGTTTGTGCAGGGATATTACGAAAAGGGGTGAGATCCATAGGGCTCGAGGCTCGGCGACCGCCCAAGGAAGGCTTATTGGGGCGTTTTAAAATTCCGCTCCATGGGCAAGCCTGCAACATTGAGCTACAAGGTCAATTGGGAGGTATTCGGATGGTAATGTGCCGAAGAAGCTGGTGGCCTGATAAGCCAATAAATAACTATTTCAATATCTGCTCTACACGAGAGTACTTATTTGAGATCACACTTTGGCACGGTACATCGTCTGCGAGCCACAACTTTGCTGATGATTCGACGTTGCTGGCAGATATCCTCCGCAGATTTACCTGAAAACAGTAACGATGACGAAAATCCTTTCAGCCCTAACCATCTTGCTCGCGGCAGCCCAGGCCGTGTCGGCGGCTTGCAGAAATCCCACGGTCCGAAAACCATGGTGGGTTCACTCGGAGTTGCACCTCGGACGAACGTGAATTGACTAGAAAAGGACGGCTTTGACGAATCGCCAAAAAGCCTCGTATATAAACTCGACTCTTTGCCTCATGAACCCCGAGGCAGCACCAGCCCAGTCTGGCGCTTTCGGCGCTCAAAGCCGCTGGGAGGAGCTTCTGGTTGCGCACATGGCCCAGGTTCGCTTTATTCACACCGTAGTACGTGGAACACACTATTTCGGCAAAATATTCTTCTAATAATACTTGAGCTAGGGCGCATTGTTTCCGTGGCACCGGTGGTATACCAAGATTCACGAGGATTTGCTCCGCAATGAGTGTGGCTATGACGGCCCTTATCCGTATGCATACCGTCCATATTGTCCGCTAGGTGTTGTGCTGAGATTTTTTATAGTTACTGGGATGAGCAGATCGACCAAGGATTGTTCCCTATTGAGAACGCCAGTGTTTGGGATCGCCCAAACTGCACCGCGACCACTTTCGGCACAGGGAACACGGACGAGAACGGGTGCATTGTTGACGGTGCCTACGCCGATTACCGCGTTCACTACGCCACTGAATCAGGAATGAAACGAACCGACGAAGGCTTTTGCCTGACGCGCGCCTTGAACCAGACGGCTTTTGACACCGTCTCTCAGGATGTTGTCGACAGGTGCATGGCGGTCGACTCGGACGACTATGCTCAAATGTTGACTTGCTTGGGCGACACACCCCATTCCGGTGGGCATTTGGGTGTTGGTGGCATTGTAAGTCAGCAGGAAAAGAGAGGGAAATACAACTTACTGACTCGGATCAGATGAGAGATCATGCCCGGTCACCCGTTGACCCCGTTTTTTGGCTGCACCACACCAACTTTGATCGCCTATGGTGGAACTGGCAGTCCCAAAACTTGTCCACTCGCCTCTACGCCATGGGTGGGCCCAATGTGGCCAGTGCCCAAATCTTCATCCAGCTGCAACCGGCGTCACTCCCGCTAGAGTCATTTGTGCCATACTTTGATGACGGGGGCAACGTGACAACACTGGACCATGTTATGTGGATGCCTGGTCTTGCGGAAAACATTACTATTCGAGACGCCATGGACATTAGAAGCGAGCTCATGTGCTTCGAGTATCTTTGAGGAACTGGAGAAGAGCAAATGAGAGGAGATATTGTGTCATGGTTATTTTAGTATGGTTTCTTGGCAGCAGGGCCAGCTTTCGGCTTCGGGACCCTCCTCCTGCTGTAAACGAATACTGCACAAACCGATGCAACCTTAAACCCCAACGGGGTAGGCAAGCTAGAGAATAATTAGAAATCAACACGACTACCTTGTTTAAATTGAAGACCAACGATACCTAAAAACCGGTAATGGGACAGGAATATACACAAAATTATTTCAAGGCCTCCACATCGGCAAAGGTTGTCCAAGATTTAAGATATAATTCTTGGTTTCCATAATTGAGTGGCGAAAATTGAAATGCAAGATAAGGACGGGAGTTTTATTGTTGGTGTTCTTATTCTTTGTGGCGTTGCGTCACCCACTGATTGTGTCGTCGCGAGAAAGGATTCTTTCAGACATAGAGGATATATCAAATAAAATCTAGTGAGATAAGGGCGGAATTGACGAGTAATAGTTTGCTGTTTGCTGATACAGAAATCGTGAGTATTTTAAATTGGTGGACAAATTTCACTGAGATACAACCTGCACTGGAATTTTTGAACTGAACAATTTGCGACTACACGCTGACAGCCAACTTCTTTCCAATTCCACGCTTCTGCATTCTCTCCAAGCCCTGTGATACACTGGAAAGACTCCCAGTCACCTCATAAGGTAGAACCTTTAGCTTCTTGGATTGAAGCAGTGACGAGACATTTTTCACAGGCGACTACCCCTTAATCGCAAACCGTCCTCGTCGGTTCCTGGTCCCATGCTTTTGACAAGAGCAGCACCGGAAAATATAGTCTTTAGAAGAATAGATTCGCCGTCAATTCTTGTTGGTGCAGATTCATTGTACTGAGTCGCAGTTGCAATGATGCCTGTGGTGGAGCCTCCAGGGGTGATTTGGTTTGTATTTTAGTAGTGTGGGGAAAAGACCAGGAACTTTGGCCCTCTCCAAGCTCCTTTGAAATTCAAGGGCAGCGCCATGATGTTAACTGGCTTCTCCAAAGCGCACTCATCATCATTCACGAATCGTAGTGTGTCAAAATTTGTGGGCTTTGGTTGATAGCGAGACGGTTTGCCAGATCGAGCATTAGTTTGGCTGAGGCCCCACTGTGACGACGATCTATGCCTGATGGAGTAAGTCGTGTCGCAAGGACGTTCCAGAGTGTTGATAACCTCACACGTCTGGTGAGTATAAATAGGATAATTCGACTGGAATGGAAATCCTTATGTAAGAGTGCATTTTCTCAAAATAGAACCTCGAAATCTTACACCATGGCGCCCCTTTCCTCCAAGCTGCCCTTTCAGTTGACGGACCCCACCCTCTTCCATCAAGAATCCTACATTCACGGTAAATGGGTGACAGCAGTCTCCAATCAACGCTTCACTGTCATAGACCCCGGGAGTGACACACCTTGGGCTAGTTGCTCAGACAATGGACCTGAGGATGTTGAGCCGGCCATTGCATCATCCCACCAAGCGTTCCAAAAGTATAGTCTCCTCAACCCTCGCAAGAGAGCGCAGTTGCTTCTCGCTTGGCATGGACTTATCCAAAACTCTCGAGACGATTTGGCCAAACTACTCACATAAGAAACGGGAAAACCACTCTCAGAGTCATATGCAGAAGTTGAATATTCTCTTGGCTTCACGTGGTGGTTTGCCGGCGAGGCAGAGCGCATTCACGGTTCGATAAGCACACCCTCAGCTCCGCAGAGGAGAGTGCTTGTTGTGAAGCAGCCGATTGGTGTCTCTGTGGCCTTGGTGCCTTGGAAATTTCCAATTGCCATGATCCTGCGGAAAGCTGGTGCAGCCCTTGCTGCCGGTTGCACCATGGTGGCCAAGCCATCTCCAGAGACACCAATCACATGCCTCGCTCTAGCTGACCTCGCCACGAGGGCGGAATTTGCGCCCGGTGTATTCAACGTCTTGACCACTTCACTTGAAAATACTCCCAGTCTATCGGAAGCCATGTGTGTGCACCCGTTGGTAAAGAAGGTTACATTTACGGGCAGTACCCGTGTCGGGAAAATCGTGGCCGGTTTATGCGCTCGGAATTTGAAAAAGTGCACTCTTGAGCTTGGTGGAAACTGCCCCTTCATCATTTTTGATGACGCTGATCTTGACCAAGCGCTCGCTCAACTCATGGCGTTGAAATGGAGAAATGCTGGTCAAGCTTGCATCTCAGCCAATCGCGTCTATGTCCAGGCTGGCATTTACGATAAATTTACCGCCATATTTGTGGAGAAAACAAGTCAGTTGGCTATTGGGCATGGTGCAGATCCTACTACCACCTTTGGAGCAGTGACTACGCCTGCTGGGGTAGCCAAAGCGACTGCCCAAGTTGAAGATGCAATCACTCACGGAGCCAAGATCATACATGGAACCGGGAAGCCTTATGATGTTTCCCGACAGAATGGGAGAGTATCAATGAAAGGTCAATTTGTGACGCCGACCATTCTCACTGAGATGACATCAAAGATGAAAATGAGTCAAGAGGAGACGTTTGGTCCAGTTTGCGGGCTTTTTAGGTTCGAAACAGAGGAAGAAGCTGTGAAGCTTGCGAATGAAACGAGCGTGGGGTTGGCCAGATATGCTTTCTCTAAAAATGCTGACTGCCTTTGGAGAATGTTTGAGAAATTAGAGGCGGGTATGATCGGTCTGGTGAGTTTATAATTTCGTTGGTTTTAGCTTTGATGCTGACAGATTGTTAGAACACGGGCAACGGATCTGCTGCTGAGAGCCCCTTCGGAGGAATAAAAGAATCTGAGTACGGCAAGGAAAGTGGAAAGGATGTTGCCGTGAATGAGTATCTGATCGCCAAGACAGGTAGGTGGACAAGAAGCGAGGATTGCTAGGCTGAGAGCCGGACTGTGATGAGACGAATATGGAGAGCATTCCTCGTAAAACTATGAATAGCGCATAAAACGTAAGAAATGCTGCAACTCATGTACTTCGCGTGATTTATATTGATGATACTTCTCTGTAATTTGTGTCTTTACTTTTGTAATTTCTCGGGTCAGACCGCTCGGCCTGCCTCTCGCATTCTGATCTGGCATGAAGCTCTTTGGCAGCCACATGAACTAATGATGCACACTTTGCGCTTTGGATTGGACTTTACAAAATTAGTGTGAAATCCGTTGGGATATCTGGATTGCTTACCGCGAGACGTGGCCCAGTCACGGTGCGTTGATAAGCACGGTCGTGTCAGAGTGCCGTATTGGGAAATGGGTGTCGCTGCCCCGAATTAGGAAAAGCGCCGAGCGCTGCAATTGTGGTCATCGTCAAATCACAAAACTATTTCTTCATCATCTGTCCGTTGCCATTCTACCTATTTTATTGCAAATAGCACTTAACTGGAACTTGTATGACATTATCACCTTTTATTTGATCCCTTAATAGACATGGCACCATCAGCAGACATTCCCGACGACTCCAACGGGAAAAAGAGTCATGCCTCGTCTGAGAATACGTCGCAAATTATTGAAAGGTGGTTGAAATATGTCCGGGGTGGCTTCGCTGCCTTTCCGGTAGGCTTGGAATCTTCATTTGTCGGCTCTTCTAACCGATGTGATGCGTCTAGGTGGCTATTGACAGTGCCAGGGATCACATCATCACTGATGTGGATGGGAAGGAATACATCGACTTCATCTCACAGTATTCGGTCATTAACTTTGGATATTCGCATCCCAAGATTTCCAAAGCGGCGGCTGATCAGATATACAAAATGCCCCTCACTGGCACCACATATATTAGCCCTCTGTATGCACAGTTTGCCGAGCGAATCACCAAGGTAACCCCCAAAACCCCCACAGCCTACCTTTTCTGACGCGTTGAAAATAGAAATTTGGATTTGATTCTATCACTACTATGCTTAGTGGGTCTGAGGCCGTGGAATCTGCCATCAAGATTGCGCGAAAATGGGCCTACACGAAGAAGCAGATTCCCGAGAATGAGGCCTGGATCCTTACTTGCGACCAGTGTTACCATGGCTCGACTCTGGCAACCATGCCCCTTGCTACAGTTGTGGCAAAAAGTAAGTAGTGCCTACAAAGCACGACCATATTGTCGCTAAGCGTTCAACCTTAGACTTTGGCCAGCACGTGCCTCGAGTTGGCCCATTTGCGCCAAGCAGCGGAAAGCTTGTGCACTATGGCGATATCGATATCCTCAAAGAGACTTTTGAGATTGACGGGCCTAGGATTGCTGCCTTTTTAGTTGAGCCCGTCCAAGGATGGTCCGGGTAAGTCATAGTCGAATCCACGTGAGCCGAGTATTGATGCGAGATTTACCCAGCACCCGATTCCCACCAAAAGGATATCTCAGCGCTGTTCAAGAGTTGTGCAAGAAGCACAACGTGTTGTTTATCTGCGATGAAATACAGTCTGGATATGGCCGAACGGGAAAAGACCTGGCCTTCCAACACGAAGATGGCGTTCAACCCGATATGGTCACACTGGGAAAAGCAGTCACTGGGGGCAAGTATTACGAGACGTTGTAAGAATTGATACTAACATGTGCTAGGCTTCTATCCCATGTCCGTTGTTATGGGGAAGAAACACGTCATGGATGTCTTGAGCAGAAATGAAGTGCTCTCGACCTTTGGCGCGTCTCCAGTTGCTTGTGCTGCCGCGCTCGCTGCTCTTGACGTGCTTGGAGAAGAAAAGATATCCGAAAGATCCCAGCGCCTTGGTGAGCTACTGACAAAAACTCTAAAGAAGCTCGCGCCGCCCCATGTTATCGAGCAGCGCGGTGGCGGCCTCTTCCAAACTCTTGTAGTCGACGAAACCAAGCCTAGAGTGACGGCTCGACGAGTTGCCGCCTTAGCAACCCTCCGAGGCGTTTTGGTCGGAAATGGCTTCAACCGACTTCGCTTTAGCCCGCCCATTAGCATAAGCGAGGAGGATCTTGTTAAGGCAGTTGAAATCATCGCGCAAGCGCTACAGGATGTGGAAGGTATGGGCGATTTTCCCGGCAGCAACTTTATCAACTAGATAGAAGCTGGCGGAATTGCAAAGTCAGAGTGACAAGCAAGCATCCATGAGGCTTCACTTAGATCCCAACCAGGCTGTTTACTCTGCCAGCGATAATCAAGACATGAAATTGACAAAAATGTGTTTGGGATTGGTATTGGTCTTAAAATGTAGGAGTCTGGTGTTATTATTGTAGTCAATTGTTTGGATTCCATATTCAAATTTATAAAATAACTAGAGCATCCATGATCTAAGGTGTAGCTTCACCAACCAGCAAGTTTACACCAGTCACCTGCTCAGAGGCGTCCGAGAGAAGCCAGACAATGCTACTGGCAATTTCCAAGGGATCAACCTGGTTCGCAAACGCACCACCCTCCTGAGACAGAAGCTTGAGGTTGCTTTCGCCTCCTGCGAAAACCGCAGACATTGGTGTTCTCACATTACCTGTCTCATTAGCAACAAAATTCTATTCGTGCAGCAGCCGGCGTTGACTCACCAGGTGAGATGGCATTGCATCTTATGCCAAACGGCTTCACGTCCTTTGCCACCGAGATGGACATGTGTGCGACGGCAGCCTTGGAGGCGCCATAGGCGAGCGTGTCCGAGAAGTGGGCAATCGAAGCAAGGCTGGCAATGTTCACAATGGCGGGTTTGCATTTCGACTTGGTGGCTGTCATGGCCCGAACCTCGGCCCTGACGCTGTAGAAGACGCCATTGAGGTTGACTCGCATGATTCTGTCGAACTCCTCGTCTGAGTGAAATGTTATTGCTGGGGCTTTGCCTTGGGCTTTGATACCAAGCGGAGCCTGAGGCACTCCAGCCACATTCGCTGCGCCATGAAGACCGCCAGACTCTTGAACAATCTTGTCTATCCAGGCTTCGACCTGACTAGAATTGGACACGTCAAGCTTCTGGGTGTATACTTTAGTCTTTGGGTTGATTTCAGAGACTTCTTTAACAATGGCGTCAAAGTTGGCTGTGTTAAAGTCCCCAATCCATATGGCAGAGGCTCCATATCGAGCAAGCTGCTTTACCGTGGCCGCTCCAATGCCAGAGCCACCTCCAGTCACAGCATAAACCCGAGACTCTAGAGATAGACCTAGATCACTGAGAGACATGTTGAATATATGTGAGTGCAAGTAATTTTTATGCTTCAAGATGGGAAAATGAGGAGATGCGGTTTCTTTTTCTCAAGTTGCGATGCATACATCTAAATACCTTCTTCCAAAACCGTATCGCTGATCTTTTTTGCCCTTTAAAGGAAACAACACTTACAATGCTGAATTCATCTGATATCATTCCAACTCAGCAACTCCCCGAAGTCCGCGGTGAACAAAACGCTCCCCGCACAGCCAAGATGCGGGGTGCCACACAACAACACACTATTTCGAGCGGTTGCAACTCAATTCCAGCTTCGGCGTACGAGTCGTCCGGTTCGAGGTTGCAGCACTGACTCATCGCGGCACCCCTCATTTCCACTTCAGCACTGCTGGTATCGTCACCTTTGGGCCTGATTGGAGTCCCATGAAAGAAAGTCTGTCGCATGCCATTATCCGGCAATGCACGGCAATGATGCAGCAGGGCGTTCAATTTTTCCAGATTTCCTTCTCGGTGTCCGTGTGGATCCCGTCGGAGTTTTCGGCGCTTCCGGTGAACGAGTCGTTGTCTCACATGCCTTGTTCGCAACGTGTAAACAGGTACGCACATCCATCAAGATAAATAGATTCACTAGAATAAGAATGCAAGCAAGCGCAATTCAAAACAAACATTTTTTATTGTTTTAACTTTCACAGTTGATAACGGCATCTATTAAACATGGCGTCGCCTATTGAGACGAGACTTTTCATCAACGGCGATGCAAGTACCCACCCCTCGGTACTGACATGGATATTAACGTTATTCCCGTCGTTTAGTATGTGGAGAGCAAAACCTCGGACCGACTGTCTTGCTACAACCCCATCAATAACACCGTTGCCGTCGATGGGATTCATGTCGCCTCAGAGGCAGATGTCAATGAGGCAGTTGCGTCCGCGAGGCAGGCATTTCCAGCATGGGCTGCTACGCTCCCGGCCAAGCGTGCAGCCATTCTTCTCAAACTTGCAGACCTCATAGAGGCAAGCGGCGATGCGATTGGAGACCTCGAGGCGCTCACGTCGGGTAAGCCTAGGATGTTAACACATGGTGCCGAAATACAAATGACAGCCTCCTTCTTCAGATGTAAGTGCAGTCGTTGAGTTTTCGTTTGGCTTCTTGATTCGGTCGGCTGATTCATTCCTCCCGACTTCCGCTTACAAAACAAATTTAGACTATGCAGGGTGGTGCGACAAACTCCACGGCGAGGCCGCCCCCTCGGCAGATGGCTTCCTGCGCATTGTCACACACGAGCCCCTAGGGGTATGTGCGGCAATCTGCCCGTTCAACGCCCCTGTTGTTTTAGCGGCATGCAAGGCTGCCCCTGCCCTTGCAGCTGGCAACACGATTGTCATCAAGTCTTCCGAAAAGACACCTCTTGGCACCTTGATTCTGGGGAAACTTGCCAACGAAGCTGGAGTTCCAAAGGGTGTAATTAATATCCTCTCGGGCGCAGGGGCCACTGGCGCACTCTTGGCATCTCACATGGATATCAACAAAGTATCTTTTACTGGCAGCAATGGCACAGGTAAGAAAATTGCCCAAATGGCTGCAGCGAGCAACTTGAAGCGAGTGAGTCTCGAGTTGGGCGGCAAGAGCCCGGCCATCATCTTTCCGGATGCAAACCTCGACGTGGCCGTGCAGTGGTGCGTGATAGGCATCGTCAACATGTGCGGCCAGATGTGCATTGCCAACTCGCGAATCTACGTGCACGAGTCCATCAGGGATGAGTTTCTCGCCAAATTCAAAGAAGCTATCCGCAGCGCTGAGTCCTCAGGGAAGGATTCAGAGACGGGAAAGCCTATTTTCGGCCCACTGGTGGACAAGATGCAGTTCGAGAAAGTTGTGAAATTGATTGAATCAGGCAAGGAGGAGGCAGAGCTGTTTTATGGTGGAGCCCCCATTGGCGACGAGGCAGGTGGAAAAGAACTATCCATCGTGCGCGGGTTGTGGGAGCTGACAAATTTCATTTTATCACCAGGGATGTTTTGTGCAGCCTACCATTTTCGTCAACGCTTCGCCGATGGCCCGAGTCTACAAGGAGGAAATCTTTGGCCCCGTGACTGTCGTATCGACATTTAACGACGAGGATGACGTCATAGCTCGAGCCAACGACACAGAATACGGACTGAGCGCGGGAGTCTTCTCGCAGGACATTGACCGTGCGCTGCGGGTTGCGTCCAAAATTCACAGCGGCACCGTCTGCGTCAACTGCACGGTCCAGAACCAGGTCGACGTTCCGTTTGGCGGCGTTAAGCAGAGCGGCTGGGGACGGGAGAATGGACAGGTAACTATGGGCCTCGCTTTCGGTCCCGTTTCAAGTGGGCACTCGCGCTAACCGCTTACCAGAGCGGCATCCTGGATTGCACGGAGCCGAAGACTACCTTTATCAAATACAATGGGTAAATCCTGCCGGCCCCGACACGTGCGTGCCGCATTTGAGTTTGGGTATATGACTGGGGTTGCCGCCTCGCGCCATTGACACGCGTACCCCGCGGCGCGAAAAACAGGGACTCTGGCGGCGTGAAGCGGTTTGCAATGGGAATGGAGGCTTCGAGGTTGTCGTTGTCTTTCTTTGTTGTGGTTGTGTAGTTGTCAATTCTCCATTACCGGCTTCAATTTGTATCCGCCAGAGCGGCTGGCCGATTGTAGTAATGCCCGCAAGTTTCCGATTCGACAGCCACTATTAAGCTTTGACGGCTCATCGGATGTGGAAGCTTGGCTACTGCCCTCAAACAGGGACAGCGATCAACACAAATGGTAAAAAACAAAAAGGACAAGCCAAAGGGCGCAGTTTAAGCTTGAATGCTGCCCTTGCTCGGTCGTTTCATAGTTTCATATACCGCATAATTTGCACGCGACGCATTCGCAAACTCGCAGTCGCTTTTCAATTCAATTTGCCACCAGGACCGCTTAGGGATATCCTCCGTGTCTCCCCCTTGTGTTGCCCCACTGAAGCACGTTTTTATAAGAGCAACCATGTCCGGCCCCGACTTTTCCTCTCCCCTCGTACTTTACTCCGCGGAGTTTTCATCACCTATGTCTATGTCTGCAACTACTTCAACATGCGGGCTCCGCTGGCTACGTTTGCATGCGAGCCTTGCAGGCGCCGAAAGATACGCTGTGACGCCAAATCGTCGGTCCAATCGACCCAGTGCTCCAACTGTCGAGCCATAAACCTCGTCTGCCACTTCGACTTGCAAAGGAAGAGGCGCGGGCGGAAGCCCCGGAATTTCGCAAACCAAGGCCAAGCCACTTTGTCGCCTCCGTCCGTGGATTCTGCTGATACAGCTCCGAAACCAAGCCCGAAACCAAGCACCTCTCCCAAATCCTCTCCCCCATCAAGCCATGGCGAACACGGAGCACACAGGGTGCAGAGGACCCTCATCGCTGCCGTCACTACAGTGGGATTTTCAACCGAGGAGGTAGCTGAAAGATGCGTAGATCAGTGTGCGCAGTGCATATACCCCGGTGCTCCAATGGTCCACATAGAGACGTTAAGAAGGGATGTAGCATTGCTGGCCTCATCTGCAACCTCTCTTTTCGACTCGCATATCGAGGTTGGCGAAGTGGTTCATCCGCCAATGGGTATGTTGCGCAGGTTCGCACATCTCACGGCCGTGTGCGCCATGCTTTCCCGTCGCCAGTCCGATATCGAACTCACCATACCATCCGATGAGGTCTCACAGGCATTCCTCGTGGCATCTCGAGACATGCTAGCTCTAATTGAGGATTGGGACCTCCAGAACGCCATCTCTACATCTCTTAGCATGCGACTCTTCCATGCCTCCTATCTTCAGCATCGTGGTCAGAACTGCCTATCCTGGCACCTCATTGGTTCTGCAGTGCGATTAGCAATGGATATGCAGCTATCCAATCCATCTTCTTACAAGGACCTTGATCCTTTGGAATCGAAACTAAGGCGGAACGCTTTCTTGGCACTTGTGGTTGTGGAGCAGTCAAACTGGTTCCTTCGAAACAGACCTGTATCATTTCAGGACATATCTTTCGGAAAACCACTTGCTGCTCTTTCTGAGATAAACAATGAGTGCTCTTTACTGGACGCTCAAAATCCCTTTTATAGGGACCAATTCGAGTCCAGGCTACACAAAGGCTTTTTTCTGACGTCCAGCATCTGGGACGCTGGAGCAAGCCTGTCCACCGACATGAAGATTCTATCGCGCCTACAAAAGGAGCTGTGCACTAGTCCGCCGGTTATAGACAACACTCTTTCGAGGAGTATTGTGGCGGCCTTTGTCACGTTCGAACAGACTCTCACAAACCTCCCTCCATGGCTTAAGAACCCAGAGTCCCTTGTTGCTGGGACCGAAGCTGTGACAACCTTTCAGCGAAAAAGCTTTTGGGCACAACGGGTGAACCTCACCATATCATACCAATGCATCAAACTGATGTTGGTCCATCAAGCAGCCGATTTGGGGTTCGGCACGCTGGTCGGAGTGGCCAACAACAGTAGCAACGCGCTAGCAGAGCGCAAACTAGATATCACGACTGATTTACTTGACGCTCTCGCAAGTTTCCCATTCGATTCAATCCGAGTAAATGGAGAGCCGGGTGTGAGTTTTGTTCCATTTCAAAGTAGAATTTGCTGCTAACGCATGCGGGGAAAACAGGTAGAGAGGCTTCGCCAGTTTGGCGTGCATCTGCTGCAGATTTCGCGAGAAGGCGACGACGATGCCGTCTTCCGCGCACAGCCACTGTTTTCAACCCTCATCGAGCTGATTGCACGGCTCGATTCGCAGGTATCAGACGAGCTCTACAAGAAGCTCCCGTGCGACCAGGTGCAGAACTTTCTGTCGTCATGAGTCTCCACAGGGGCTTGGCGAGATCCGCACCCTTGGCACTAATCTGCGGAAATTGATGCTGACAGTTCTTGGCTCAACCTTGTTTCCGCGCGTCCTGGTCAGACGCGTCCGCACTCCGCGGAGTTCCGGACGAGTCGTCGCCTCGCACACATCCGTGTTGCTTTCGCACGGGGTGGAACCTTGATTCGCCGATTAAATTCGAATTTTTCGGCATAACGGCATGACAGTCGTCTAATGATAATGGCTATATTATGCCGATGATTGTATAATTTTTATGGACCCATTCGCGCCCGCGAGCCATTTGGTTAGTCATGAAGGTGTGAAAAAACGAAGCCTTCAATTAGAATCAATATTTATGCTATAGATGAGGCCTATCATGAGATAAATATGAAGAGCGGCTAGCTCAATCTTTAGTTCACATTTAAAATCTTGGGAAATAACACAAGCTTTTTTGTTGCTCAGTTTCAATCAACACATTGCTAGAGATCACTACCGTAGTAATGTGGAGGTGAGCCCAATGAAGCATCAAACAGTGCAACATTTGATGTCTCTAAATATATTCAGCTAAATGAGTTTACTCGGATTTTACAAACGGGGCAATCACATCTATCTGTAAGACGTTAGATCTTAGCAGGATTCCGCCATGTGTTGCATAGTATAGGGTAGTCACCAGGATCCTGGCTGGTGGGCTGTGCCATGTGGTCGGCCCGATCAAAGCTCAGTAGCCCGCAGGCCACGTTGAATTGACACCGCTTTCGATCGCTAAAAAGTCTGACGATTATTATAATTGCATCATTTCAAATTTAACCTCCCCAAGACAACTGTCCAGGGTCGGTAAAATACGTCATTCCGCCCCCCATCGTCAACACGCTGGCACAATTCCGGTTTACACACTATTCCTCGTGGTATCCTCTCAGTTTGACTGGTTTGTTCAGTGATTCTATAAGAATAGCAGATTTTCGACGTTTCACTATCAGTTACATAATAATTTCGGATGATTTTGAAGACTTCGTCGTTTTTCTTGTGAGCTTCAAATGGAAGAAGTTTATGTGCATAGAAGGATCCGACCACCTCTCGGAGAGAATATATGGCCGGTATGTCGATAATTGGAAGATAATCTAGAAAGTCGCCATGAATATAATGTATGGGTCAGGTGCAGAGTGATCACGGGATTCCGGATGAGCTAAGCATGCATCTTGTATCTAGAACCAACACGATTGCCCCGTAGGGCAAAACTAGATTTTCCATCCCTTTGCCTCTTGCCCCCCTCATTGCCTATCTACTCCACGCTCAAAGTCGAAACATTAACCCTCTGCCATTCGAAAGGTTGGACCTTCTGCCATCAATATAACAAACGGGAAAATGACCGTCTCACTATCCCCTCGAGATCTCGCACAAAGCTTTTCTGTGGATAAATTGAAAGAAATAGTCCGTCAGCAGCCCAGTGGTGACTCCAAAGGGCACGCGATAAACGGATGCGCATACACACATGAAGATCCCATTATCTATTTAAAATTTGGGAGCAACCAGTTCCAAGGGACTGACGCAGAGGCTCGAGCTCAAGATTGTGCATATAAGACTTTGCAAAAGTTACCAGTGGGCAATCGTCATGGCATCTTTATTCCTGAAATCTATCGAACTGTTGATTTGGAGACTTGGACTCTTATCATCATGGAATATGTCCCTAGGAGGACTCTTCTTCAATTCATAAAGGATTTGACCGTATCTGATGATAAGCTCGCCGGCTGTTACAACAAAATTGAACGCGCCCTAAAGCTCTGTCTAACTTTTCAAGTTCCTCAAGATGCCTCACCAGGGCCGTATGGTGGGGGGATAATCCGGCATCCATTGTTCCACGATTATCAAGCTGCCGTCAAGTACCTGACAGTGCAGCTGATGGAAAACCACTTAAACAAGGTTCGAAAAGTCTGCCGCGATATCCTATCGCCCCTTTCTCGTTGGACTCCATCGGGTGGTGATTCATAATGTTCGCAATAAACTAATCAATTGGCAGATTGCAACTTGTTCGACAAAGAAGCACCAAAACTGAACCTTGAAAAGCAGATGCACTTTGTTTTCTCAGATCTCTACGAAGGAAATTTTATCTTCACCGATCAAGGCGATTTGTATGTCATTGGCTTTGACGGGGCGGCCTTCTTACCTCTTAGTTTCATGACCTATGCGATGATCCAGCATCATTATTTTTGTTCGCTGGAGAATAGGTTTGACCTACCACAGGAAAATCTTGAAATTATGAGAACTATATGTAGTTTATTTATAAAGAGCAGGTCTGATTTGGGTATGAGAGCAATCTCACTTTATGAACAGACCTTTACAAGACTAACGATGAGGTATAGGTCTACCGATTGATGGCCTAGAGGTTACCAAGTGATTGTTGGGATGTCGAGTTTGCGTTTTCTGGGTTGTCATTATGATTGTTGAGGCCGCTTTCTCTAAAGTCTATGATTACTTGGGGCTGGCGAAACAGAAACATATTGGATTGATCTGCGACCGCCGAATCTCTGCTATAAATCTCTTATCTTTAGATTTACTCGCTTCGCATCATTTTATGGAAAACGTGATTATTGACGCTCAGTACGTATATGACTGAGTAAAGAATTTGGAGATTCTGCATTGACAAATTCTCAAATTGGGATAGCGTGCTGGGCCTAGCACGATGTTGGATGTGAATCCTTGATATTTCCAAACTGCAGCGTAGGATGAGCTGGAGGCTTAGCTTAATTTCACCCGCACATCGATTCAGCCAAAGTTTTATTCTTCATGGCAGTCATGTAACTTGCCGGCACAAGCGGCCGTCGCCTTCAACAGCCCATGTTTCGCTGCCTACACCGACGGTAGCATAGAAAATGTTTGCAGGATCCCACTTTTTCTTGATAGATAACAGCTTCTGGTAATTGGTACCCCAGAAAGCATTTTGAAAATTAGGTTGCCGCCAATCCGCTTCATTCACATACGCACCACTTCCTGGTGTGGCCGCTTCGATCAGGGGCATAATTTCATTCGTTATCTTCTCTTGGATTTCAATAGCCTCTGACCACGGGGCCGTAAAATTCCAGGGGAGTGTCAGCGTAGCATGGACGATAGTATCACGCCACGCTGGGTGGACCGAGTTTATCTTGGTCGATCCAAAGTTTTTGACGTTCGTTCCAACGCCAATCCAAGTGACCCCTTCCTCCACAATTGCCTTCCAAGTATCGGCAATATTGCCTATTGTGTTTCGAGGAATGAGTCGCCCTCCGTATTGAGCAATGCCAACTTGAATTGCTCCAACGGGAAGTGGACCAAAATATTTGTCATAGTGCTCGTAGTAGGTATCAAACTCACTGTATGCTACAGTGTAGTTCACTCCTTTCGAGTCAAGCGCTGCTAGAAATGGCGAGATAATAGTCTTGACCTCGTCTGCCGTCTTATTGTATGCGTTGATAGGGCTAATCATGAAGAACTCACTGGTGAAGTAGTAAATAGCCACTACACCAGCATCCACAATCGTGGGTAACTCTTCATGGAAACTCTGAATTGCATTGTATAGAACAGCCTTGGAGTTCTCCGAGGTATATATGGACAAGGTGGCACCGCCGAACACCGCATCTTTGTGAGTCTTGACTGTCATGGAGACCACTACCCCGTATGTACTGCCTCCACCGCCGCTCAAGGCCCAGTACAAGTCGGCATTCTCGCGTTTGTTGGCATTGAAGAGTTTCCCACTTGCGGTAACAAGTTCCCAGTTCAGCACGTTGTCAGCGGAGAGGCCAAAGTTGGTGCTGATGGCAGAATGGCCACCACCTTGCGTGTATCCGCCAACCAAACCCACGGTAGGACATTCTCCTCCGACAACTACTAACCCTCTGTCTCGTGCTGGCCCCATGATGTCAAACCCTTGGACTCCGGCGCCAAGCTTCACTGCAGAACCGTTGTAACTGGAATCGCTGTAGCTGTCGATGAATGTGATGTTTTTCAGATGATGCATCCATATGGCCAAGGAGCCTGCTCCAGTGGAGCGGCCGAGGTAATCATGCCCGGTATTGCGGATCACGAAGCGGATGTCATGTTTGGTTGCAAACTTAATGGCGGCTTGGATGTCGCGAGTGCTTGTGGCGTTGACGGCATAGCGAACATAATTGCCAAGCTCACATGGCCGTTCCCTGGGCTGAAATGGATCACAGCTTTGGTTGGCAAAAAATGGGGCCATAACAGATGAGGAGGACTCGTAGCTGATAGAATGTCAACATGTTTCAGATGTGCATTTGCTTGAAGACTCACTGTATTTCCTCGGTCTGCCATTTGCTCTGTAGGTATTCGCAAGTCGCCTCGTCATAGCTTGAGCCGTGGCATGGCGCACCTAGCGGCACGGTGGCAACAAGTCGGCCGCTAATCGTCGCGTTGAATTGGCTCCATTCAGACTGTTTCGGCCATGTGCTGTCACCGGGGAACGATTTGCATAATTTGGCATGACAACTGCCGATGCCGACCCAAGCGATTGCGAGAAGAGCAATGGCGCCCACCATGTTGACGGACGTGTGAGAAATTGTTGATGAGCGGAATTCCAGATGGGAAATCCCAATGTGCGCGAGAAATTCCAACAATGGTCCATGGAATTTTGCTCCCCGCCATTTGCAGACGCCATGCATGAGCGAATACAGGGGCCTCTTGCCGAGATGACACTGCGCACGGCGTGCGGAACGAATTCGACTTGGCCTCACCCACTGATGCTGGTTCACAGGGCCTTAGCCAAAGTCGCTAAAGTCTTAGTGGCGTTCGCTAAGATCAACGCGACAGAGACGAGGGTCGGGTAAGTTATCAGAGCCAATTAAATCCGCCAATGTATCTTGTCGCATTCGTCAATTCCGCGTTCTTCCGCTCAAAATTTAATGCTCAATTTGGCTAGCTGAGCACCGGGGCTGTGTATGAAATGGGACAGCTAAATTCCATTTTGCCTATTTCTTTCAGTTTTGACCCTTGTGCAAAATTTGGAAAAAGTCCCGCCAGTTCTAAATGGCATGGCTCTCGATCTGCTTGGGGAATTATGTGCTGAAAGTAGGAATCCTCACGTAAACTCCGATGCACTGCGGTGATCGAATCCAAATTTTCCAAGCTCAAGATGCTTATGGAGATGAAAAATCCTCCATCTCCCTCCGTCATCTAGCCTCTTTTAGTTGCCATTTTAACAATTGTGTGCGGGCCGAAAAAAGACAGCATTCTTTGACACTCCTGGTTGCACTTGATCATCATCAGCAAGAAAGACGCCAGAGGGTTTGAGGAACTTTGACCCACTTATTTGCCTCGCACAGAGGACTACGTGAATTGACCAGAACCTGTATGTTTCAGCTCTTGAGGAACTAGGCGTCTAAATGCAACAACTCACACCCTGAGAGCATGACGTAGAAGATCTGGGATTCATGCAAAGGAAAGGCATACATGTTGACGAAAAAATCACACTACATGCACAAAGGCTTCTAAACGACGTATTTTTGGAGATCTCAGCTCTTCCAAATAAGCCGTTGATATTAGTACAATTAATAAATACCTCTGCTAAATTGTCCGCGAGATTTCCAAATTTCGTATTCCAAGTCTGGTTGGAATTCAATGTAAAGTGTTTCCTGAGACAAGTTAGTACAACCTCCCCTTAACTTAAAGTTGAAGTAGATCGCTTACTGGGTCATTATATATTTTCGCTGTATAATCCGCAGCTTTCTGGTCAACAATTTTCTTCGGTAGGCCTGCGCTTTCAACCATGAGTTGTATTTCACAGGACCGCTCCATAAGAGTGAATAGATACGCTGCCTCATCCACAGTCCCCCCTGTTGTCAGCAATCCATGATTTTGAAGGATGATGACTTTATTCTTATCACCCAACGCATCAACAATCTTCTCACCCTCGTCATCCTCAAGCACAATGCCTCCAAAATCCTCGTAAACGGCCTGAGTGCCCCGAAAGGTGCAGGTATCCTGGCTGATGATGTCAAGAGGGCGACCAAAAGTCGCCCAAGCCTTCCCAGCGGGTGAATGAGTGTGACAGGCAGCATTGATATCAGGGCGAGCCTTGTGGATGGCGCTGTGAATTTTAAAGCCAGCTGCATTGACGGCAACTTTATTCCCACCAATGACTTGGCCATTTTCATCAATATGAACCATATCACTCGCCTTAAGCATGCCAAAGTGTACACCTAGACTAGTATCTTTTAGAATAACTTGCATTGATCATGTGGATACAAACCTACGGGTTGATCCAGAATGTATCTGGCTGCACTGGGTCACGAACGCTGATATGCCCAGCAGTGCCCTCAGTAAATCCCTTGCGAGCAAAGACCCTGAAGGCACAGGCCATATGTTCTAACTGCCATTGCCGCTTTTTCAAGGGATCGTCGAAGTGTGGGATGCCTGGGTAGGGAAAACCACCCGTAGCAAAAGCGTCGATTGCTGGGTTTGAGGAAACCTGTTGGTCCCGTATGGTTTGTTCGCTAATCGAGCTATTGGCCATGGAAGTGGTTTTCACGGTAGTGGTTTCCACGATGCTTGTCATGGTGGACATTGTGGTTGGAAGGCTGTTGCTAGGCAATTCGAGTTCCACGATTGCAATACACACACGGTAATTTGAGGGTCTCAAGTGCCTCGGATATTTAAGCAAGGCCAAGAGACAATGGCCTATTTCGCCAAGGCTGAGCACGTGTATGCACTTATTCTTGTGGTGTAAACTGAGGCTTCAGAGCCTCATTCTAAAGTGGCAGTAGCGACCGAAAGGGGTAGAGATGCAGATCACTCGGGTTGGCAATCCGATAAAAAATGGGTCTAGCTCTGGGCATGATGTGGACTCTGTTGATACCCCGCACTCCAAGCAGTCCTCAAGGCTTTGGCAACAGATCTCTGCGGGGTTTCACAGAGCGAATTAGCCAATCCTTGAAGGTCTGGTCCCACCTTGCAGATAGGCACATCGACCCCGATCTGGATGATGCAGCCGTTGACTGTTTTGGTAGAAACTTCCTCTTCATTTGTCAGGCAGGCTTCAAGCTTCAGTCCAGGCATCTTAACTCTGTATTACCTACCATCCACCCCAACCGCTCAATGTCGGCTGGACGTTGCTCCAAATATCAGCCCAGAAAGCATAGCAAGACCTTCACTGGCTGCTGGACATGTCGTGCTCGCAAAATCAAGTGCGACGAAGCCAGGCCCAAATGCCGAGAATGCCGGCAAAAGTGCATAGACTGTGAGGGGTACGGGGTGAGACTTCAGTGGATCGTGACGAATCATGACCCTACCAACATCCCCCATACTGTCTCCAGTACATCATCCCAGAGAAGTCAAATTGCTCCTGGTACGACCCACCCCAAGGTTGGCCCTGCCTCCGATTTTGACGTTGAGTCCCAATATAGAGCCTCACAACTCGATTCTTCCACATGGAAGAGTAGAAGAAATTCTGAACAAGCTTGATTCACAAGAATCTCGACGAGCCACTTCTGTTTATGAGGATATATCCCTCTTCATTGGATGCTTCGGGGTTATTGGAGCAGCCAAGAATGTTCTACCCCCTGCACTAGAAGGAGAAAGAGACCGGCCAAGCCCAGCCAGGTTTTCTCCAACTCCCGAAAGAGAGAAGTGTGATGAACATTTTCTCTTTCGTTCATTCATGGATGATGTCCTTGCGGCGTCCTCATGCCATCCCCTAACTCCCGTCCTTGAGCACACCGAGACCATCAGCTTCAATCCAATCTCGGGTGGCTATTCTGGGATCGCTTTGAATGATACTGACTGCATTGGACCTTCTCCTGTCGAACATGAGGTGGCAGAAGGAGAGATGGCTGTTTGCCTTCAAGAGAGCGACGACATGGAATTTTGCGACAATACTTATGTCCTGTATCCTCCACCATCATATCTTGCTAGCAAAGAAAGGTTTTTGATGCACCACTACTCCAACCTAGTGGTTAATATCTTTTGTGTTGTCGAGAACCAGAAGAATCCCTGGAAATCGATTCATCTACCAAAAGCGCTTCAAGCCGCTGGTGAACTGAGCGTACACGGATCAACATCAAGGATTCGCCAGGCCCTTACAAGTGCAATTCTATCTGTCAGCGCATTTAACTTGTCTAATCATAAAAACTTACAAAACCAGAGAGATGAAGCTATTAAATGGAGAACATCCGCAGAAGGATTCCGGTGCAAAGCCATAGAACACCTCAAGAACGCGGTGAAAAGCGATTTCTATTCTGAGTCTCGAGCAAAGTACAAAGATTTCCTAGCTACCACCCTTTCAATGATCACTATAAACGTCAGTTTGATCAACTGTTTCTCTACCTACCTTACCCATGGCTAACAATTCTGCAAGGTCATGTCAGGTGATACAGAAACCTGCGGCATTCATCTGGATGGCGCCTTTCGATTGATTAGCCATGAGCAAACAAAGAAGCGCCACTTCTCCCCCAAGGCCCAAGACCTCCATCGTATATACTTTTACTTGAGAACTATATATGAAAGCACAGCTCCCCGATCTTCACGGGCGAGCCGGCGAATATCCTCGCCAGCACTGAGCGGCTCTGTTTCGGTTTGTCCTCAAAACGCTTTTTGCCACAGCCTAATCCCCCGACAACTAGAAGATCCTGGATTAAGCATGGACCTTAGCCCCGAAGCAAAAGTGACAAGCTATGAAACAATTTACGGTGTGCCCTTTAGCTTGCTCTTTCTATTGGCCAGGGCTATCGATCTTATTGACAAAGTGCACGAAGCGACATATGAATCTTCTGTGGTGGTTCTACCTGCCGACATAATTGAAGAATGTGATGAATTGGAAATGGCTATTGTGGATTGGCCTATCAATTCAAAATTCGATAAAAGTCTGGAGACGAGCAAGTCTGCCGCCGCTGAAATAATTCACCACCACACTATTGCCTTTCATAATGCACTCATCATATATTTCGCTCAGCACATCCGCCTCGTTAGCCATAGGTTACTGCTTCCCTATGTAAAACTTGTACTGGAAAGTATGGAGGCTATAGAGATTCTTAAAGCAGGGAAACAAAATATGGCAGCACCACTCTACTGGCCTGCTTTTATCGCCGGCAGTGAGACCTTTGACCAGCCATTGCAGGCTCGGTTCCTCAGTTGGTACGACCATGTGCAGATGTATAATATAGCGGCCCTCAGAACTGGAATAGGTGTTATTATGGAGGTTTGGGAAACTGGTCTGGCGATGAAGAACAGGACTACCAGTTGTTGGCGGAATGTAGTGGAAAAGTCCGGTTGCAGCCTAATGCTGAGTTGAATGATGCGATAAATGTCAGTTGAAACGCAGTCACTTCGTTTTAAAGCGAGTGCTGCAGCGGGTGGTTCATCTTTTTCTCAAAATTTAGACCATCCAAAGTAAATTAGACTGGAATTGAGATGTAACTAAGTCACGGTTAAAACAATGTCAATGTGCGCATCGCGTCATGTCTCATTAATACGCACAAAGACCTACGGGAACCAAACCCGATCGCACCGCTTACCGATAACGATATTCAGATTGTGGCCTCGGAACGATGGCTGCGCATCCGTCGATTTTGATAAAGAGTGGAGAATGTGGCGAAGCGCGCCGCTAATCGAGCTACCCTCGAACCTAGAAAGAGGTAGGACTCGGCGAGCATACCTTTAATCGATTCGATGGCCTCTTGAGTGGGAATCTGACGAATCAGGACCACTTTTTACGTTGTGTCCCCTTCTCGTAACCCCATTCGGACGGCCGCCCCGATCACACCTCATGCCGTTTGATAGTGGCTTCGCTCCATTTCCACCACTCATGATGCCAGCCGCCGCGCGCATATATGGAATGCTTTTGACATCTGGATTATTCCATTGGTAACTTTCCATCCCAAGTCATCCTCTTTACCTCTCCGAAAACAGGAGCCCAAGCCCGCTCGCGATATTTTTACGAAATGGCCAAGAGCAGGGTTTTGGTAGTTGGTGTGGGAGCAATAGGTACCGTATGCGCCTACAATTTGGAGCAGGGTGGCCAAGCTGAAGTAACGGCCGTGATGCGGTCGAATTATGATTACGTGTTGGAAAATGGCATCAGTATCGAGTCTATTGACTATCATCATGAAATAAAGGCCTGGAAACCAACAGCAAGTACGTAATAACAAATATGCTAGAGGATTTACTGACATCTTTCTTCAAGTACAGTCACTAAAGCCATCCCAGATGTTTCCGAAAAGGACGCTGGTTCATTTGATTTCATTCTAGTTACCACTAAGAACATTCCAGACGTTTCTCCGACAGTTGCAGATATAATCGCCCCCGCTATAACACCTGGCAAGACAATCATCGTCCTAGCTCAAAATGGGCTCAATATCGAGAAGCCCCTTATCCAACGGTTTCCAACCAATCCCATACTCAGCAGTATAGTATACACAGGTGCCTCGGCAACTAGCCAGGGCAGGGTTCACCAGACTGATCCAGATATCCAAAAGATCGGCCCCTTCTTTAGCCCACGGGTTCCCACCGAAGTAGCCGAAAATGCTGCTCGGCGCTATCTTTCCATTTATAATCCTAGTGGTAACCCCAACATTACTTTCGACGCCTATGTTGCTCGGTCCAGGTGGCGAAAACTAGCATACAACTCCTCCTTTAATCCCGTTTCAGCTATTGTGCAAATGGACACTAGCCGCATGCGCATGAGCAAAGAGCTCATCGATGGTCTGGTGGTTCCGCTCATATTGGAGATTCGTGCTGCTGCTGAAGCCAGGGGCATTATTTTACAGGACGACTTGGTTGAGTCGGTAATGCAACAAGATCCGATTGACGCCCAGTTCAAGCCAAGCATGTATCAGGACGTGGAAAAGGGCAATTTGATGGAAATTGAGAACATCCTGGGCGAGCCGCTACGGGAGGGTGAGAAACTGGGTGTTCCAATGCCAATGTTACGTACAGTGTATAACATTGTGAAGGAACTGCAACGGAAAATAAAGGATGCAAAAGGTCTATGAGCGTCTGGAGCAATTCAATCTCATCTTGGGAGATACGATAGTAAAGGATTTCTATCATATAGAGTCGCTCCCCACTTAATCGCGCCCCCGCCAAATCGCGACCGTAAGCCAAATCATAACCCGGGCAAATATCCTACATAACACCATGAAAAGCTAGTCAATTTACTAGCTATGACTGGATATCAGAGATTACATCCTCCTGAGCCGATATCACGTTCTCAATTGCATTCCTTTCCGCCCGGGCCTGCGCCCTTGTGACCCGAGCCTGTGTACGGTGCCGTTCCTTCAGCCGGGCATCTTCTATTTCCTGCACTGTTGCAAATGCTATATTTACATCATATTGAACAGCCTGCCTTCCTAGGGTCTTATTAGAAGCTATTTTGGCCTCGAGGTGGTTGCACTTGTGGTTCAGGCTAGCTATCACAGCCGCCTGTTTATCAAGGCTTTTCCCCGCTTTTGTGAACATAGTCCGGACGTCGCGATAAAGGCTATTTAACCTTCCTTCTATTGAAATTGCCTGCGCGTATAGATCACTTGAATTCTTTGGTGTATATTGTATATTGCTGTGATCTATTTTTTGTTGCTTAGGCATAGAGGGTTATGATATAGGCGGCAATGTAATTGGAGCAGCTTCCATATCAACCACCCGGCTCAATGGCTTAGAAATATTAATAGGAAATATCCCTATTGCTGAAAATCCCTTTTTAAGGTTATTTAATGATATCCCTTTATTGGAAGCTATTTCATAACATTCCAAGAAGCATTGTTTTTGAATAGGAGCTATGGCTTTGAAGGAGGTATATTTCTGGGCCTCTTTGTAGAATGCGTTTTTTACCGGGCTAAAAATACCAATATCAAGGGATTATATAATATATGAGCTCTTAGTAGGAAGATAAAGAAGCTGAACTTAATGTGACTAAGCTGTATACATCAACTTATATGTAATATACGTTCTATAACCGTCAATAATAAGTACCCTTTACTAGGACTTCCTTTTAGGTCGGGTTTCCGATAGAAATATCTCCTTAAACTATTACTATATAATATGTAAATTTACCCAGCCAGAGGGGCTATAGTTATATTTCCAAGAGGGAAAATTCTCTTAGAACCACTGCCCTTAGAGGTTAAATCCAATAAAAATAACACATAGCGTAAGGCGTCTTCCATTAGCGCTTCCTGCCTCAATAATTGTGACCCATTCAGTCACATCGCTTTCTATTACAATCGCCCAGTTCATAAGGGATATTCCAATAACCTTCCCAGTCCTTATTTATGCCTCTATAATACTATATTCATCCATATTATAAATGCAGTTAGACCCGACCTTCCACTCCCTTAACAACCTATCCCAATTGTCATACCAGCTCTGTATAACTTCCTTGCGTGTAGCCCATAAACGAGAGGCCTTAAGAGATTGGGATACCTTTGTATGAATATCCTCATAACGCTACAGGAAGCGATCGACCCAGTTGTTGCCAATGAGGCGGTTATCACCACCCGCACTGACAATCTACTGCGCAAAGGACTGTACCTCCTGCCTTGTCGGGGCGCGACCGGCGGCTTCCTCGGCTAGCATCCATTTTATTAGGTGATCCTCTTGTATATTCGATAACCGTCGGGAAGGCTCTTGTGCTTTAGCTCTTGATTTGGTGCCCTTGAGTCGGCTGCGTAGGGTGGAGTCAGGGATATCGTATGCGCGGCTAACGGGCGCGACTTTGGCACCTTCCTGTATTTTGTTTAGAGCCTCGGTTAGCAGGATCTCACGATCAGGCTCTGATGGACCCATAGTCAAAATTTAGGTCAAAATGGACAAGGTTTGCTGCTGTTTAGGCGTAAATTATTATGTGGAAGGAGGAAAAGCATGTCTGCTAGCGCGTCGCGATTTGGCGGGGGCGCGATTAAGTGGGGAGCGACTCTATATCATTATGCCTTGTACGAAACGATTTTTCGTTATAGCAACTGAGGATATGTCACAATAATGACCGATATTAGCTTGGTCTTGATCCCACCGCCCGCCTCTCGTAATATGAGGTGTCAGTACAAGTGCGGGTTACTTCGCCATCAAACTAGCTGGCGCAGCTAGCATCGGGCCTATCCTCACTATGGCTGGAAAGTGCCGGGCCATAGTACAAACTTTGCTGAATCCTGAGGCTGGAGATCGTATTCTGGATTACAACCAAGAGCTTTCGACATTGGTTGAAGCAATTCGGCAATCTATTGTTGACGCAAATGGGGGCACATGCTAGCATGGTATTGATTGTGCATCATACGACTGGAGGCGCGACTTTATCTCGCCGTTAGCGGAAGCGCTGAGTACGCAAGATAAAATCCAGGGTACTGGAAGGCTGCCAAAACTAGTAACTATTGACCCAGAAGCAAGTGGATATCCTATAGTGCATTTATTGAAGGTCGTCGTCGCCGAGGCGTATAACGGAACTGAACAGAAAAAGAGATTTGCGTTCAGTATATGTCGACTAATACGGCTTGGACTTGAACAGGGTTGGTTTTCTGGGCATCTCTATCTGGTTGTAGAGCAATGTCTGCAGGGGCTAAGCAGCGCATTGCTAAGCTTACGAGCAGGACATACACATGGTACAAATTTCGTCATTAAGATAGGGACATAGGGTAGTTTATGTTTAGCATAATTGGACTCGGATAATTTTGATGTTACACGTTCTACTTGACACCAAGTCCGACAATGCTGGGAATTGTGCAGCGTAGGTCAAGTTTAGGCGAATAATATTGGACAGCCAGCCAATCTTTTCAGCTGCAGTAATTTGTTCCCATCTGAAGTTCAGCAGTTGGCATCGGTTGGCTTCCCTCGACTCAATTAGTTACTCCACGGCGATAACAGCTGTCGTCCTCATCGCACTCAATAATAACAAATTTGAAAGTGGGGTTAGACTTGGTGCTTCGGTTTCAGAACCCGATCCCTGTCATCTTCGAGTGGGCCATGGATTTCGGCTCTCCTATGGAGGTGATGAAGCGTAATTATGAACTAAGGTCAAAAGCAGTTAGCTGCGTCCTAAAAGAGCTTGGGCAGTTCCTGGTATGGCTCACGTATCATCAGGATTAATATCTACATTCGCGGTCAATTTCCTGATTGGAACGAATCTGGCATTGGTGGCTTCGCAAGCCTTTGTTTTAGGTGAGGACGTATCCATTATTCATTGGCAATTCGCACTTTGCTATCACTTCTTCCGCTTACCATAACCCACGTTGAATGTCACCTACCCAGTGCGACGAGGAGTGACCCCGAAACACGACCAACCTGTCGCACTGATCTAGTCGCCTATCACGCGTTCAGGAATCTGGTAGCTGACGGCGTTATTAGCCAGATGAGCTTTTTTCTCAATCATACCTCTTGGTGCTTGTGCAATTTTCCATCCGTTAGCTGACGAGATGAGGCGGCACCAACGCGTTTGCGGCGAAGGATAGCTGACGTCCTGACCCCCGCGATTCCCATAATTAGTCGGGGGGATGAAATCCTATCTCAACGCAGCTACTCTACGGTAAGAACTGACTCTGCAGGGAATTGGAAGTCAACTACACTTGTGGAATGAAATCAGAAATGCCATGTGGTACTCCAAAAAAAGCCGTGCAAGGTCAGCAGAATGCTCCAATGGATATTGAAATCTTATCAACAAGAGTTCACGTCAGAATTTACCCAAATAGGATTGAGTGTGGGTTTGGCCAAGGCTAGCTGTCCATTGCAGTGCCAAATCACCGTTGAAGAAATCTGCCGGTGCATTTTGTGGGGTCTTAACACACAAATACGAACCACAGGTATAAAGAATGCAAGCCCTTCTGGACAAACCTTTCGTGTGTCATGATATTAAACACCATCAACTACCAGAAAGAAAATTCCCCACATACCTTTCATTTACTGCTCTCAAAATGCCCTCTCTTACGGCTGAATCATGGTCTATCCCACCCCCCAAAGCGCCTCATGTTGATGGCCCCAAGGTTAAGAAGCCAACCAGGCCGACGACTGATATCCCGCAAGTTTTGCTTGAAGAATCTCATAGTACAGTTCCTGTTCCGTTCAATGAGAAGACACACATCAACTTCCAGCCCCCCAAGAATGTTACGACGATGCAGGATATTGGCCTTCAAGGCCATGGGATATCCAACACTGCCATTTCTGATCCATTTCCACTCTTTACTGAAGAAGCCATGCTTCAAATGAGAGCTGAGATATTCTCAAAGCCTGTGCTTGAAAACTGCCGCTATTCCACTGACTTAACCCCCAATTTAATCCGGGGACTTAATCCTAAGTATGATACGTACAAAAGAAACCACAGGATACATGCTAACTCATTAGTAGCCGGGCTCCATTCTGCTTCAATGCTTGGTTCTCTCCAAAGGTTCTCGGGAGGATTTCTGAGGTTGCTGGCCTTGAGCTTGTGCCGGTTTTTGACTACGAGGTTGCCAACGTCAACATTTCCATCAACGACCAAGACAGCAAGACCGTCAGCGTGGGCGACGAGGCCTCTGCCGTTGCATGGCACTACGATAGTGTCCCCTTTGTCTGTGTGACTATGGCCTCTGATTGTACCGACATGGTGGGTGGTGAAACTGCTGTTCGGCTACCAAACGGACAAATTCAAAGGCTAAGGGGTCCAGCAATGGTAAATTAGGCCCCTGGACATCTAATAATCTACGCTAACATGTTTCTAGGGCACCGCTGTTGTAATGCAAGGGAGGTATATCTATCATCAGGCTTTAAAGGCGTTTGGAGGCCGTGAACGCATCGCCATGGTGACCTCTTTCCGACCAAAATCCCCATTCGTTCGTGATGAGACCATTCTCACGGGCCTTCGCTCCATCAGTGACCAAGGTGAGCTTTACACACAATACACCGGCTACCGCCTTGAAATTCTAGAGGAGCGACTACGAGCGAAGCAGAAGGAGGAACATCGTCGAGTGGTAGAACATCGACCTTACGATATTTCGCGGATGAGACATTTCTTGCAGGAACAAAAGGACTTTTTGGAATCTATGCTGGAGCAGATTATTGAAGTGGAATAAAGTAACCTCAATCTGTTGCATTCCCAATTGCTGTTGCCCTAAGTTTCCATCCTTAACTTTTACCTACCATGTATAATTAATAGTGTGTTTGCTCGTTGGTTTGCGGTTAGAAATCCAACGAGATATTTATATACACAGCTGTCCCCAAAAAGGCGTAACCAGGACGTTATTGGGTAGCATAACGATCCATGTAGCCTTGGAGTTCATATGAAGGGAAGTGACTCATGAACCAAAGGCCATCACAAATTTCGAGAACTGGGATAGCGAAGATAACAAAGCCCAATATACTAGCAAAGGCCGTCCTGAGATGACCGAATTCACTGTCGATTCCCATTTTTTTCAGGCATGAGGGATTGTTTCCTTTGTTAATCAATTCAATACTTTGCATGAAATTGATTCATCTCTTGATTTATAGAGATCATTACCTCAGTAAAGGGCCATAAGGTTATGGATGAAACTGCATCTTCCTCTCATCTTTGGGTGGCGATTTCATCTCCCGCGATTCTTTTCGCAAGGTTTCCAATATTATAGAACCAGCTTTATTGCGACTACGCCCCCTGTATCGTATTAGGCAAAAATGCAGACTCTGAAACAAAAAGAAGAGTAAGATTCCAGGAAAGGTGCCGCAGCTGATATAATATGACAGTGCAGCTGAATCACGCGTAAGTGGTCAGCGTGGCTTACAATTACACGAGCCAAGAGCTAATATAGCTCATCTCGACCGCTCATTGTCACTGCAGCTGAGGCCAGCTCGACAAATGACAGTCCACTTACGCGAGATGAGTGGTGCACATTCGGGTATCACACGTAACAGCCCAACAGCCCCTCCGCAGTTGTGGAGGGTGTGGCTTGTTCAGGTCGCTCATTGGCTGCCCACTGTCAGAGGGCCAAATCTCAGAATCAACGCAGTTGTGTTGCGACTTTTTGTACCCCACCATCGTTACCAACGGTATTGACGGGCGCGAATATAAAAAACCTGAAGAGGTTGCATCAGGCATTGCATCAGGCATCAATTTTCAAGGCAGCAAAAGGGTTTACACTATTTAATTCAATTGTCAATTCTTTATCGCCTCGGATATTTATTCCACCCCTACAAGCAATTTCTCCGAATCATGGAACCAAGCCCAGCACCTGGCCATGTTGAAGCCCAACTCGCAATACGCGCAGCTTCTTCACCGGTAGCGAGGGCAAACCCGATTGGCACAAAGCGACCCAGGCCGGATTGGCCTAGAACCTACGTTCGCACTGAAAGTCCCTACGACAGCTCCAGTGCACAAAGTTACATGACGCCTTTGCCATCCGAAGACGAGTGGCATGACTGCGCATCCAGTAGTCTAAGCGACAGTGATACAGACTCGAGTAATGGGTGTGATGCATACAGAAGTTATACCCTGCCCCAGCATCACAAATTTCAGTCCCAAAGACCGGAATTGCTACGTTGCTCATACAACAGCTTCAAAGCATGGCGTGCGAACGAACAGTCGGATGAACCTCCCCGAAAACGATCTAGAACTCTAAACTGGCGGCCCACACAGAAATTTATTGAACAAAACGAGGACGACAGCGATACAGAACTTGTCGTAATATCTCGGCCACAAATCAGCTTTCATTTAGCTTGTCCCTTCTACATTTCCAATAACAAGAAATACCGCCAGTGTCTTTTGCTTTACGACCAGTCATCGATCGAGGGCTTAATCGACCACATTGAACGCCATCACATGAAACCTTTGCATTGTCCAAAATGCTTCACTATTTGCGACACTATAATAGCCCGGGATGACCATATTTTGGCCAATACCTGCCAATTACGCGACCCAATACAAATAGATGGCATAGATCGATGTCAGAAGGGCAGGCTCAAAAGAGGTGATAAACGGTCGCTCAGTACTGCCAAGCGCTGGAAGCGCATCTGGGCTACCATCTTTCCACTGAAGGAACCGCCTCATTCTTCATATCTAGATCAGGGTTGTGGGTTAGCAGTTTCAATGGCACGAGACTTTTGGGCACTGCATGGCCCGCATTGTGTTTTTGAGTTCCTATGGAGCCACCACATACACGATGAGACCCAGGAAGATGATAGAATGGCCCAAGACACTTTATGCAAAGTAGCGCTTGATGATTTGTTGAGGAGCATAATCGAGAATCACGAGAATGCTTGATGGCGTTATGTTAGATTTAGAGTATCAACTACACAGTGTTGCAATAAATGGCGATGTTATTTTAGATGAGCGCTGCTGAGTGTAATAATGTAAAAAAAGACCTTGAGGAGATTGAATCACTGCTGCGAATTTCGGAGATTGTTTAATATAATGTTAAAATAGAACCCAGAGTATAATTGTACCAAGGCTGAAATAAATGGTTGTGAAAATCCCATTGTTGAGCCAGTCCACAAGATAAACAATATCAACCACGGGCTCGTATTTGTTGATCGAAATATTTTCGTAAATTCAAAATAACCCCAGCATACAGTCATTCTATAGAAACACGAGGCCTGCTCTGTTTCTGTGGTATCAGTGTACGTCTCAGGGAAGACATGCCGTACATCTGTTCTTATATCCGAAGAAATCCTAGTCGTCAACGTACCCTTGAAACCATAAACGCCTGAGTTACAAACATGAACGAAGACAAAACAGTGGCGGTTTGTGTGAAGCTTGAGGATGAAATACTTAATTCCGCCATGATGGCACTTGCAGCATCATCATTATTAGTGACCGAATCCACAAGCCACTACGGATTATGTGTACTGGGTGGCAAACTTAACCACTCGTGCTCATTCCACTCATGAATTCGGTTTGGAGTGCTATCATGAGGAACATTACCCAGTGATGCAACATTGATTTCGACATTAATGTTTCCATCTGTAGGAAAAGCTTGGGGCAACATAATATATCCATGCAAATTCCCGGGCACATCCCCCTGTTGAGGGATAGGTCCCTGTGTGGGAACTGGCACAAATTGCTGGGGGCCGTTGTTGTCACCTATTGGGTATAGAGCCTGATGGAGTTGGCTGGAGACCAAATTATCTGAACCTGTAACCGGTACGTTAATGAAAGCAGCGGGCTGGTGAGTCAGAGGTAGATTCGTATATGCTGTTGAAGTAGTCGTAGCTTGTTGGAAAGATTCGGCGGGGTCAATGGCCACGGCTACGATAGCTGACGATGATTGGCGGAAAGCACTGCCAAGTACATCCGAGCCTACCGATAAGGTCCTTTCAGCATCAAGATGAATCCCAAATCTTCTAGAGGATAGCTCTAACGTTGTCGGAAGAGTAGACGCTGCTTGGCGGTGGTAGAAAGCCTCAATCATCGTGACAATATCTTCAGCATAGGGCGTTGAGGGAGGGGGAACGTTAAACAGTTCTTGCCAGAGCGCCTGCCACTTGTCAAGTGTGCTAGATGATTCCAGGTCCTTTAGAACATCCTTTAACTTTTGAAACTCGCTTGGGATCAATACTCCAGCATCATCGATGGAAGCAAGGGTGCAGGCCTCTTGCCTCACATGATCGGCAAAGGACTGATAATTGTGATGAAACTCAATGCGACACGTCGGGCAATATTCATGGTCATCTCCCCGCGACAGCAGATGTCTCCGCTTGATGTGTTGCGTAACGTCGCTGATTCGACGCGTGCGAAATACGCTGCAAGGCCCATATCGACGAGGATCCCGCTTGTGAAAAGGGCAGCCGAATTTGTCGTCATGTGGATCTTCAGCTCCAACTTTAGGAAATCTGAGGCCGTCGGGTCTGTTCGGTGCTCTTCCGCTGCCACCGTCATCATTAGGCTTGTTTGCTGCTTCTCCTTGGCGCTGCTTCTTCTTCTTGCTGTTGTCTGATCGGCCTTCATGGTGTGATCTTTTCTGACCGGTGTTTGATGATGAGGCTTGCGGACAAGCCTTGAAAAGCGCGTTCACAATTCCCCATATTCTAGCATTGATGTCGAGGTAGTAATCTTGGGCTATGGGGAGAGGGCTCAGAGGGGCAGAGTTGGGAAGGGTGTCTTGGGTCTTGAAGCCTAAATTTCTTCATGTCAAATTTACACTTCTGATCTTCTGGATTATAACATACCACCTCGTTTGAATTCTTGGATTTCCCATGCGAGAACGGGCAGCTCAAGGTCTAGGTCGCCATTATTGCCGCTCAACTCGGAAGCTCCACGAGGCTTCATGACCTCACGTTTCCTCAGCCTGAAGCGACGGTAGAAGGCTCGGAGTTTATGTGAAGAGACTTTGGAAGAACATCGTGGGACATTGGATGAAGATGTGACACCAGCAACCGGGCTGTTAATATCACGAAGCACGCCTAAAAGATGGTGGAGCATGTCGTACGCTGGTTATGGTCCATCACTGGGCTTTTTTAGAGCTTGAAAAAGAGAAACTTCTTTGTGCAAGGCGAAGCTCGAGGGGTAAGGGAAGGAATGCGGGAGTGGTAGAAATGGGTTCAAGGGTTACGAGCCTCGAAGTCCAATCCACCCGACTGAAAAGGGCATTGTTAGCCTTACAAAGCTCTTATAAAAGCAACGAGGCAATCAGGCAGACAGAGGCATCTCCACGGTCGTGGACATTGCGGCCATAGTCGGCCATACCACCTATTGCTTTCCTGGCTCCAGATAGGCTTAGCGGTATGTTGCGAGGCTGTTGCAATGGAACCGCCACACCAGCCTAGTACTTTCGTCCACAGATGCGGAGTGGCGTTTGGGCTTGACAAAAAGGCCGGTCCTCCCCGACATAGGCTCATGACTATCGACTATCTCGGTACCTGTGTCATCACTCCGTTTAGACGTGGGTTTACGACAAAAATATCTGTTCCGGACCCAATGCGAAGAGAGTCTTCTGCCCCTTCTTGACTGCATTTGTAACGTAGAGTAGCATGCAAGACGAATTGGTTATGCAGCTGGTATATTTTTGTCCATGGTATTCACGGAGGCCTCCTCCTTCATGTCCTCGTCCGCGACTGTGGAAGCTAACCCCAAAACACCCAGCCGTGTGCATATTGAAGTCGGCCATTCGGACAGTTAATTGGACAAACAAAGACATTTTTTTTGACCGCCCAAAAGCCACAATTCAACCCCTCAGGCATGCATTCGCACTTTAAAGGACGGGTTGTGCAATTTGTACCTCGTGCGCAGCCTGATCGCCCCGAAACCCTGTTTGTCACGAAACGCGCCATTTAATGCCTTCTAAAGTACCACGACCTCAAATAGCCCGTGTTGGATTTTTCCTTGTCCCTTAGCACATATAACTACCATCTAGTGATATCGAATTGATCCTGAGGTTACGGTGCGAAGCCAAGCTCTACCCGCTAGCCGTAACTAAAGATTGAAGCAATTATCAACCAAGCCCCGCCCACATCAGTGGAGGAAATGTCAGATTAAGTGCACATTTGTGAATGGGGGGTGGACCAGGCCGCAGCTCAGACAATGTACTCAGCTGGTCTATGACGACGTCTTGGCTAATTCTTTCTCCCATTCCCCCATTCCCCCATTCCCCCTCCTAGCAGTAAACTCTTGAACATTTTGCGAGGGACCGAAGCCAGAAATCCTACTGCTGACAGAGC
>VTGB01000078.1:0-141598 GCA_013403855.1 Calonectria honghensis | reverse complement strand
CTGTGGTTAACGGAAGCAGGACATCATCTGGGCTGATTCTATTGTTTGAGAGCTGGGTTTCATCATTCAAACAAAAGTAAACGGCAAGGGAAATATTGTTGTCGCCTTTAAATACTTCCACAACAACCTGTTGGACATCTGGAAATGCTGTGCGGAAATGGTGCTCGACTTCACCAAGTTCGACACGAAGTCCGCGAATCTTGACTTGGGTATCCTTTCGGCTGACAAACTCAATAGTCCCATCAGCATTGTAATAACAAAGATCGCCAGACTTGAAAAAGCGGTTCCAGCGTGGCAAAGTGCCCTTTGGCGCCCATTCAGGAAGTTCAGTGACTGTGGCCGCGGCAGTCTTCGCAGGGTCATCAAGATACTCTCTCAAGATCGTTGGGCCTTGGATAACTACCTCACCAATGCATCCAATGGGTGCGAGCTTCTGGGGATCTTGAGGGTCGACGATCCAGCGGTAACCACCCACTGGTCGCCCAACATTCTGCGGCGACTCGTCTTTTGTATACCATTCGTGAAGGGTGCTGAACACGCAAGTCTCGGCAGGTCCCCAGCCTGTAACAAGGCGAGTCTTGCCGACCCAGTTCTCAAACACATCTCGCCCAACAGCCTCGCCGGTAAGGAGTAGCAGCTCGAGACCAGGCATGTCCTCCGGCTTGAAGGTGCGCGTAAAAGATGGTGTCAGATAAGCCCAATTAATCTTCATGGTATTAACAAAATTTTGAAGACCGTTCATGCGTGTCTCTTCAGATGGTATGCATAGCGTAGCACCTGTAATTAGTGGCCCGATTATTTCGCCAATGCAAAGATCGAAGACGAAGGATGCGAACTGGAGCATCCTAACATCTGAGGTCAATCCCAGACGTTTTGCGATAGCCGTTTGACTTGTACACAAAGCGCTATGCTGCATAACCAAGCCTTTAGGTGTGCCTGTGCTGCCAGAAGTGAAGAGCACATATGCTGCATGACTTGGCGTGACGTCACTGACTGGTGCTATGGAGGATGTTGCTTTAGCAATAAGTTGCTTATCAAGAACGGAGCTGACTTCCAACATAGTAGGCACCAAGTTTGCGCACTTTTGAGCATTGAGTGGCGATGTCAGCAAAAGTTGGGCGCCAGTTTGTTGCACAATCTGCTGCTGTCGCTGAGCTGGGTGGGACGGATCCAAGGGCACCCATGCAGCACCTGCTTTATTGATAGCAAGAATGGCAACAAAGAACCAACGCGATTTTTCAAAGCATACATGGATAAAATCTCCTGTTTTAATATGGTGAGTTTTTCGAAGATGGTGGGACAATCGATTTGCAGCTGAGTTTAGCTCAAAATATGACAATTGGCCATCCCAGGAATCAATGGCAATTGCGCTTGGCCGTCTTGTGGCTTGCCCCTGAATAAGCTCATGAACACAGGATTGAATGATCTGTGGCTCCTCGGGATTATACTTTTGAGATTGCTGCAGGTCCCACTCGCTTGCCAGAGATAGCTGACTAAGTTTGGTATCATGTTCAACGGAAAGATATTGGACGGCATGGTCAAAATGATGAGACAATGCCTCCAGTTGAGATTCCGGAATAATGTTTGGGTTAAAGATAAGAAGCAACTCAACGTGGTCGTTATGAGTAAAGCACTGAATAACCAAAGGATAAGTAAAGTATCCTTCAACAGCCTCCTCAGCTTGGTAAGATTCCGGACCAGCAGAAAGTAATACTTCAGATGGTTTCGAGCTTCCTGAGGTTGCCATATGGTGGACGGGTTGGATCACCAGTAGGCTATTAAAATCACACGCCTCCTTGGCTGTTTGGCTGATCTTGGAAATATTTCTAAGACCAAACTGCTCGTAAGCTACCATCTCAGCAGCTTGTCGTTGTACATTCTCGAGGAAGTTATAGGTACTCATTTCACCATCCATCTTCATTCGAATGGGAATCGTAGCAACAGCTGGACCGGCCATTCCATCAATTCCAGGAACTGAAGCATGACGGCCGGAGACAGTGGTACCAAAACAAACTTCATTAGAGTCGCAATACCGGGCAAGCACCGCAGCCCAAGCAGCACGCAAAATAGTAGCGTTGGTAATGGAGTCATCCCTTGGAGTCATCGAAATCTTGTACTTTAAGATAGCGCTAGCAGGCTTGATATCTATCGTAAGATCAGTTCGAGGGAAAAGTGAGGGCTGAGCTCCATCAAGTTGGTTCTCCCAGTAGCTTTTAGCTGCATCCTGGTCGATTTGGTGAGTATACTTGATAAATCCGGCATATGGCTTAGGTACTGATATTGTCTTCTTCATAAAGATAGAATGAAGTGTACCAAGAACTAGGTTCAAGCTCCAACCATCAAAGATAGAATGGTGAATGATTAGTACAAAATACTTTTCGCCATTTTCTTCGGAAATGATTGCATAGCGGCATAGTCGAGATCCGTATTGCATTTGAATAAGTTTTGTTGAGTTCATAAATGATAAGAGATCGTGCCCATGAGTTTGCTCCCAGATAGGACTCTCCTGGATGACAGCTTGAATGGAAATACCGTCTCGAGCCACGATCCTAGTCCGTAGATTATTGCAAATACCAATAGTCTCACTCCATGCAGCCTCAAATCTTGGTTTGTCAATATCATCCGGAAGGCGATAGACGTATTTAGCAATGTATGAGCCAGGCTGCTTTACTGCTAAGGCCATAAGACCCTCTTGGAGGCTGGTACATGGGTAAGCATCATCAATAACCTGATCATCAGCCAATTGGCAGATTTCTCGAATGGTGGCTATCGTATCGCCGATGGCATTTTGTGGCAAGAGGCTGAAGGGTTCAGTGCTGTATGGAGTTACATCTTCGGTCTCAACCACAGCAGCTGCTATAGCAGATAATCGAGGATCAGCAAAGATATCTTTGACTGTGATAATCATTCCAGCCTCTCGTGCAGACGTCACGAACTGAATAGCTGTAATAGAGTCTCCACCGATGCGCAGGAAGCTATCATCACGACCAATATTGTCTGTTGAAATATTCAATATTGTTGCCCACATCTTTTGGAGGCGTTCCTCCATTGGTGTAGCTGGAGCTCTCTTTTCGGTATCAATGAGAGCATACTTGTTTAATTCTTCTCGGTTTAGCTGGGCAGTAATGCGCTTTAACCCGCTTCTATCCAGCTTTGTTGATGTAATAGATGGCATGAATTTACAAGGGAAAAATAGCGTTGGAACCATGTAACTGGGCAATGTCACTCCGAGTTGCCCAACAACAGCTATTAGCTGGCTCCTTAGTGCGGCAGTAATAGGAAGAAAGGGTTCATCTTCCAGATTAATGCCTCTTTGAGTATCATCACTAAAGCAGTAGTATGCCACAAGGTTGGTTCCAGCACCATCCCGGTGCACATCGACCACAACCTGTTTGACACCAGGGAGAGAGGCACGTAGGTGGTGCTCTACCTCACCAAGTTCCACTCGGAGACCACGAATCTTGACCTGGGTGTCCTTGCGAGACACAAACTCAATGGTACCATCAGCATTATAATAACACAGGTCGCCAGACTTGAAAAAACGGTTCCAGTTGGCTACAGAGCGACGAGGGGCCCACTTTGGAAGCGAGTTCACGGTCGATGCCTCAGTTCTGATAGGGTCATCCAGATATTCTCGAAGCAAAGTCGGACCTTGAATAACAACCTCACCAATACACCCAATGGGGGCGAGTCTTTGTGGGTCTTCCGGGTCAACAATCCAGCAATAACCTCCAACCGATGTACCGACCGTCTGTGGCGATTCATCTTTATGATGCCATTCATGAAGGGTGCTAAATACGCATGTCTCTGCAGGACCCCAGCCTGTAACAAGGCGTAGTTTTCCGACCCAGTTCTCGAAAACATCTCGACTAACGGCTTCGCCCGTTAGGAGCAAAAGTTCAAGACCGGGCATTTCATCGGGGTTCAGAGTCCGAGCAAAGGATGGTGTAAGGAAGGCCCAGTTGACCTTCATTTCCCTGATAAAAGTTGCAAGACCAGTCATCCGACTCTCCTCTGAAGGAACACATACCGCAGCTCCAGAGATTAGTGGTGCAACAATTTCGCCAATGCAAAGGTCAAAGACAAAAGAGGCAAACTGCAGGATCCTGACTTGAGATGTGAGACCGAGTCTTTTGCCGATAGCAGTCTGACTTGTACAGACTGCACCATGCTCCATCACGAGACCTTTGGGTATTCCAGTACTCCCTGAAGTAAACAAAACATAGGCAGCATGCTGGGGAGTGATATCTCGGATAGGAGGTTGAGGTGCAAAACCAAACTCATCCACCAATTCCTGATCTAGTGCTGGTGAGACCTCAATAACACTGGTCACCAGTTCAGAGCACCTGGAAAAGTTGGCTGGAGATGTTAAAGCAAGGGTAGCTTTGGATTGTTCGACAATCTGTCGTTGGCGCTGAATCGGGTGGGACGGATCCAATGGAACCCAGGCAGCACCAGCTTTGTTGACGGCCAAAAGTGAGACAAAGAACCATATTGACTTTTCAAAGCAAAGGTGCACCATATCTCCCATACTGATACTACTTGCCAAATAAGTTGCAAGCCTATTTGCTGCACTAACAAGCTCGGAATATGTCAGTTTGCCATCCCACGATTCGATAGCAATTGCATTAGGCCGATTCTCAGCTTGTCTATCAATGAGCTGGTGTAAGCAAGATCTGATAATCTCTGGGCTTTCAGCATTAAAAGCAATGGCTTTCTCCAAATCCCATTCGCTGGCAATAGCTACACTTTCCATTAAAGCATTGCCCTTAGCTTGTAGCTGTTCGATAGCTTGCTGGAGGTGATGAGCAAAGCCTTGTAGTTTTCTCTCGGACATGATAATTGGGTTATAAAGGAACATTAGTTCCACATGCTCAGCATGGGTTATTGCCTGCAAAACCAGAGGGTATGTGAAGTAACCCTGAAGTGCTTCATCATCTAAATCCTTTGTTTGGACTGGTAGCATCATAGTGTTGCCATTATCTCCATCTCCGGCAATGTGCTGTGCTGGCTGGATTACTAGCAAGCTTGTAAAGCCACAAGCTTCTTGGATTTCTGGTCCAAGCCTTGAGATATTGTGTAATCCAAACTGCTCGTAGGCCACCATATCATTCGCCTGATCTTGTACATTGTGAAGGAAACTCGAAATGGAAAGCTTTCCATCTAAACGCATTCGCACAGGAACCGTTGCCACAACCGGTCCAGGCATATTGTCAATTCCGGACACTGGAGCTTGGCGCCCGGAAACAGCTGTCGCAAAACAGATATCATTGGTATCACAATACCGTGCGAGGACAATTGCCCAAGCGGCACGCAGAACAGTTGCTCTTGTAATCGAGCTATCTGATGTCTTCGAAAATGGGATATTGATCTTGGTGATTTGACTTGCTGGAGCAGCAGATTGAGTGGGGTCAGCCAATGGGAAAATAGCACGTTGGCTTCCATTTAACTGCTCCTTCCAGTAATCTTTTGCTGCATTATGATCCAGCTGCGTATTATAGTTAATAAACCCGGAATATGGTTGCAAGATCAAGCCTGAGTTGCCTCGGTAAATGCTATGCAAAACACCAAAAATAAGGTTTAAGCTCCAGCCATCAAAAACAGCATGATGAATCACGAGTACAAAGTATCTTTGTCCTCTATCGTTGATATATGTATAGCGACATAGTCGGGATCCATATTCCATGGTAACCTTCTTGGTATTATCCATAACACTTTGAAGACTTCCCGTAGGATCCCATAACGCCTTCCGGCGCACAATCGCTTGAATTGTTATACCCTCTTGCACTATAATGCGAGTACGCAAGTTCCCACACAGCTCAACTGTGCGTTCCCATGCTGCCTTGAAATCATCCTCGTTGATATGCTCGGGAATTCGATAGACGTACTTGGCAATGTAGGATCCCGGTTGCTTGACAGCCAGAGCCATAAGGCCTTCCTGAAGACCTGTACAAGGGTACGCATCTTCAATCTCATCGGAAGAAAGATTGCATTGCTCTTGAATCTTTGACTTAATAGCATCGACCTGGTATTCAGGTAACAAACCGAATGGTATTGCCTCATATGAATCAACTTCGAACTCAACAACTCTGTTGGCTACAGCCCGCAATCGAGGGTCAGCAAAGATATCCTTCACGGGAATCTTGAGGCCAATTTGTCGCGCAGCAGTAGAGAATTGAATGGCAGTGATAGAATCACCACCAATCCTCAAAAAGCTATCGTCTCTTCCAATAGATTCTAATGGGATCTTGAGGATTGTAGACCACATTTGCTGGAAGGTTTTTTCCATTGGTGTAGTTGGTGCGCGTTTTTCACCATCCGCGAGAGAATATGCAGCAATCTGCTCCCGTGATAAAGTAGCAACCATTCGACTGATACCACTGCGATCGATTTTCGTTGATGTAATAGAAGGCATATATCTACATGGTAGAAGCATTGTTGGTACCATGTAGTTCGGTAATGCCACAGCCAGTCGGCCCATAACATCTATCATTTGAGCCTTGAGCTCAGCTGTGAGGGGGAGAATCATCGTTGTAGCATCAGGGTCGACTCCAGCACCAGTGGTCTTCGTATTATCGCTGAATGAGTAGTATCCAACGAGACTTGTTCCGGTTTCCCCTTGGAAAACATCTACCACAACCTGCCGGACTCCATCAAGTGACTCGCGTAAATGATGCTCAACTTCCCCAAGCTCAACCCGGAGACCACGGATTTTGACTTGGGTGTCTTTTCGACTAACAAACTCGATAGTTCCATTATCGTTATAATAGCATAGATCTCCGGATTTAAAGAACCGATTCCAGTATGGCGACACTTTTTGTGGTGCCCACTGTGGTAAGTCAATCATAGTTGCTGCGGCAGTCTTCACAGGATCGGCTAAATACTCCCGTAAGATTGTTGGTCCCTGGATAAAAATCTCTCCAGTGCAACCTATGGGGCACAGTTTCTGGGGATCATCTTGATTTACAATCCAACAGAACCCTCCCACGGCCTGACCCACAGTCTGCGGCGACTCGTCCTTGGTATACCATTCGTGTAATGTGCTGAATACACAAGTCTCTGCAGGACCCCAGCCAGTAGTAAGGCGTACTTTACCAACCCAAGTCTCGAACACATCTCGGCCAACAGCCTCCCCAGTGAGCAGCAAAAGCTCTAGGTTTGGTATGTTTTCTGGCTTCAAGGTACGTGCGAAACTTGGTGTAAGGAAAGCCCAGTTGACCCTCCTCTTGTTGATAAACTCAACCAAGCCACTCATTCGTGTCTCTTCAGATGGGACACAAATGGCAGCTCCAGTAATCAAAGGAGCCACAATCTCACCAATGCAAAGATCGAAAACATACGATGCAAATTGGAGTATCCTGACACTGGATGTCATCTTCAGTCGATCACTGATAGCAATTTGGCTAGTGCAGACAGATATATGCTCCATTACAAATCCTTTGGGAGTTCCCGTGCTCCCAGAGGTAAACAGAACATAAGCTGCATGCTCGGGGGTGATGGCAATATTTGGATTTCGTGGAGCAAGTCCAAATTGGCCAATAAGTTCATGATCAAGAGCAGGTGTTACTTCAAGGATTTCTGAGATCAACCCATTGCATGTATCGCGGTTATTCGGTGAAACCAGCGCTAATTTGGCGCAGGTTTGTTGGATTATTTGTTGTTGGCGCTGGCGAGGATGTCCGGGGTCCAGCGGGACCCATGCTGCCCCAGCTTTGTTAATTGCAAGAATTGAAACAAAAACCCAGATAGACTTTTCGAAACATAGGTGTACGAGGTCATGCGGTCTAACGCCAAAAGCGTTCACCAAATGATGGCTCAGTCGGTTAGCGGCATGGTTTAAGTCTGAATAAGTCAAATGTCCATCCCAGGCATCAATTGCCGTTGCGTTCGGCTGCCTTGTCGCCTGATCTTCGAAGAGTTGGTGTATACAGCTGCGAATTAGCTTTGGTGGCTCGCCGTTGAACTTCTTTGCCTGTTCCAAATCCCAGCCATTGTCCAATGACAGGAGACCAAGCGGCATATCATCGTCTTCGTCATCTTCAAGGCTCTCGAAATATTCGTCACTGGCCCAATCCATTAGCAAAAGAAAGTTTCGCTCTCTTCAGCTCAGAGGATCATGCCTTTCATCATAATATTGGCTATCGTCCGAGATTGGGGAATAATCGTCTTCGTCAGACATTATTGAGGTTTGTGGAGTTGGAGGGATTGGTGCGTGGTGCTAGAATATGTTTGTGATTGATAATGGTTTGGTGTGCTTGTTGTTGAAAGCTACCGAGGATTTGAACAAGACTCATGAAGTGTATGGATGGTTGATGACGTAGCTCTACCGGTATTTTTGCAGTCGCGCTATGATAGCAATTAGCATTAAACCAAATCCAATTTACTCCCTATTGCGCATTTCATGCCGATGCTGCCGTAGTTATTGATGTATTTTGTTTCAATTCACAAACAGCGAGCTTTTAATTAAAGCTGTGATCCAAAAGGAGGAAAGGAAAGGAAAAGAAAAAAGAGACGGCTTTCCGAGAATTAAGGTCGATATGCTTACTCTCAGGCCCCAGGCCTGCTTAGTCGTGGCCCCTGTCATCCGGATCTCGGTGCTGAACCAACGTCTCTCTAACCCCATTATGTCACGTCAGACATGTGCTGAAGCTCAGGGCACATAACATAAGGCTCGGGTTCATGGGTACAAATTTTCCCCGGCCCCTGCTTAGAACATGATTCTAGAACCCAGATACAGGCCAATCACAAAATGAGCCAGGAAGGGCTAGAATTCACCATGGTTCTAGTGGGCTGGTTAAGGGAAGCGGCATTCGTCATTAGTCACCCACGATAGCATAAGTTCATTTCCCTGATCCCAAGCTCCTGACCTCCACTTGGCCCGTGTTAGTTTCTCGACTTGTTAAAAATGCACGTGTTGGGCTTTTAACTGGTTCAAACAACTTTGGCTCGTTAAAAAGGACGGTGCCATCATGTGGGCTTCAGAGCCACATTGATATGTCATTATCGATTTCTCTCTTTTCAATCCTTCCAATGTCGCTGACCAATTGAGTGAGAAACTGCCAACCCTTTCTCATTTACGCAGTACAGATAGATTGCTCCCGTAATTCGTGCCATTCGTGATTGAAGTCTAGTGTAAAATTATTTCTCTGTCTTGAACCTCAAAGTTCCGTGGGATTGGCAGTCTTCTTGAATTCTTTTCTGGATTTTTCGTATTTACTTCTTATCTATTTTTTATTAGAAAAAAGGTCCACTTGAACGGAGCAATTTCCTCATCCGAGTCCCTGAAAATTATCATTTGGTCCGTTCGTTTTTCCGGTCGGGTTACCATTCCTTCCACTACGCTCAATAAGGTCTAATGTGGAGAATCGCATCATACTAATGCGGAAGCACGTGCAAGGGCTACTGGGCTTCTGGTTGGTCCATTGACCCATGCATTCCTCGCATTTCGGCAAATCGGCAAGCGTTCCACTGTTTCAATTACCAGCAATTTTCCAGATGTGGGGTCCTGGCCTC
The DNA here is from genome assembly GCA_013403855.1 of Calonectria honghensis. Lineage (NCBI taxonomy): Eukaryota > Fungi > Ascomycota > Sordariomycetes > Hypocreales > Nectriaceae > Calonectria > Calonectria honghensis. Next base: position 132,085 of record VTGB01000078.1, on the reverse strand, counting down.
CAAGATAGATTTCGCTCATTGGCTATTGGCAGGCATCGCGCAATTCATTCGCCTGATGTCGTTGCTGCAGACATTTAATAGCAAACAAGTGGCATCCAATCGGGGGCGACGTTACACTTGAATTCAACATAATCGTGTTGGTTAGTATTTGAGTCTTGTGGGGCTTGGTACGGAAATGTAGGCTTGCACCAATGGGAGGGATACGAAGTGACAAACTAGTTGGTTTCTGTTGGACGAACCGATGCCCCACTAGGATACTACTGTACGCAGCCCGTGCCACGGAGATTAACACATGGGATAAAGACTCATCCAATCAACCTGCCCACGTGTTTCCACCCTTCTACCGGCCGCTGTGTCCAGTTACATTACTTCACCAAATAATGAACAACAAGCAAACGGTCAGGAAAATTGAAGAAAACCTGACATCAGGTCTGGTTGTGTGTGACCTAGGATACGATGATTCGCAATATGGATTATTTTGTACTCACCAAACACCTACAAGCTATTCATCTGTTCATCCCCCTTTGTTGCCTATGAGAATATAAGGAGCCCCAAAAAGATGCATATTTACCAGGCTTCCATCTATGCTCCATCCAATTTTGAAATATGTCATATTTATCAGAAGGGAGTAAGAGCGGTTGCTACTCTGACATGGGTCTCCTCCGAGCGCAACTAACTGCTGAGTACTTACACCTCACTACACGAAGTTATTTGTTCAGTGGCTCAAAAACTTGCGTTCTTGCAGGTATTTTATTCTCTCCTGCATTCTTTTCCAAGTTTCAATTTCACTTACGCCTTTTTATTATGTTGCAAGCAGTTGGCCACCTAGTCCCGCAGCCATTTCACAAGAGCATGTAGGTTGTTGATTACGGGGAAACGGAACTTCAACTTTTAGCTACTATTTTAAAGCATTTATTTTAAATCTGCCCATTGGCCACTAAGATAAATGATGCCATACTAATGAAAGTTATTGAGACCAGATGTTGATGACGGATGCTTAGTTTACCCTATAGCCAAATTATCTGTCAAAGAAACAAGAACCCATCAGGCCGCCGCCGCTTTTGGATGGTGAGGGGATAATGTGACGGGGCTCGGGGCAATAGCTTCAACAGGGATACGATACAGGGTAGGTCATGTGACCTAGGGACCGGTCGCGATACCGGATTTAGCAGGATAAAAGCCACTGGCCTCAACACCAGCTTGGCTCAGCAGCTTTGTCTCAATACACGTTTCTGACCCTATTTTCGAGCTTCCTCTTTGAGGGACCGTTTGATCACGGGTTTTGATGTATGAGGAGACCACACACCGAGCCCAAAAGACTTCGAATGGTCTAATGGTTCCGTTGTGCTAGGATCGGCTTAGCCACCAGATGGGCAAGTTGGCCAAAATGTCGCAAAATATATCGATGGCCTGCATCAGCTAGGTCATAACAAAAGTCATAATCATAACAAGATACCCCGTCCCCGTTTTAATAAGTTAGTCCCCGGCGTCAGAAAGCCCGGATTCAGGTTGTGCCGGAAACAATGGAATTGACCGGAATGACTTCACAAGGGTATATAAGAACCAGATTGACCCCTCCATATAGAATTTGGTCCACGCCTCCCAATGTTACCTCTTGTGACCTGACATTCCAACGCCATCAGACCATCCAAGGGGCCCACCTTAGCGACGGATGTCGGTTTTACGGAGCAACTAGGCGAACTGGACAGTGGCCGTCCGACTGACCAATTGGGGCTGGAAAGAGGGTTGCAGATACCATTAAAAACTTCATCCGGAAACCGCGGATCCCGACCTCAAGGTTCATTCATATAGCCGTTCATGTAGCCGGACACGCGCAGGGCCCTCTGAGAGATCCTGCTGAGGCTTCTCGTTCGGTTTACCTAATGTTACGAGGAGGCTAGAACGGAAGTGGAACTATAGCATAGCTTTGTTTGTTTCACACTCTTAGCATCATTGGTTCGCCAATGATGAATGAGCCCCTGTTATGATCCGGTCTAAGGCTAACCTACCCGGAAGCCAGCCCGCTGGCACCGGCACAGGGTTAGCCGCAGACATCTACCGTATTATCTCGCCAAATCCGACCATGCGGTGGAGACGATGTTGTCTCCATAATTATGAAAAGAACCAATCAACATTGTAATCAGAAGCCAAAACGCGGGGGGGGAAGCAAAAAGCTGATCCACTCCATGGCCGGATTTGCGAGATAGTACGGTACATCATGTGACCAGCTGACTAAAGTAGGTGTGATCGCGATCATTGCTCAACACCAAAGTGATCACCGTGATCACTAGGTCTAAAAGCCCTCACTTTTGCCCTTAGTGTTGCCCTAACAGAATCTGCGTTGTAACGGTCTGGTCCAAACCTTACTACAAGGTAGTTCAGTCTGAGGTATCCAACAAAGTAAACCGTAGCGTTTATGTTGCAGGACGGATCAGGCACGTTGGGTCCGAGCAATACAAAAGATAACAAAAGAAGGTGTTGCGTCTGGTAATGGGTCAATTGATCAGCCAATTGAAGGTAACCAAGTTGTATTGAAAGCTGAGTTGCACTCCTAGTGATTGCAACTCCTAAAGGGTTTAAATACACAGATTCTGTTAGGGCAACACTAAGGGCAAAAGTGAGGGCTTTTAGACCTAGTGATCACAGTGATCACGGTGATCACTTTGGTGTTGAGCAGTGATCACGATCACAGCTGCTTTAGTCAGCAGGTCACATGATATGGATGTCTGCGGCTAACCCTGTGCCGGTGCCAGCGGGCTGGCTTCCGGGTAGGTTAGCCTTGGACCGGATCGTAACAGTTGGAACACGTGAATTAGGAGGTGTAACATTGAAACGCGATTGTTTATTCAATCTAGAGGGACCAACCTAGTTCTAATATACCTTGTGAAGCTATTGTGTCGGGGCTCGGGGCAATAGCTTCAACAAGGTGTTAAAGCAGCGGTGCCTCAGGCCTCGATGACTGTAATTCCTTTATGGTGAAATCAACGTTCCAACAGGTTTGTGAGACCGGGAAAATAGCTATACCGGTCTCCGGGGCCAGCATCCGCAATGAATGCAATCTCTTTGTTCGAATTCAACGTGTCAACAATACTATTTGATTGTATCTACTCTCGATTCAAGACATAATTTTTGTCTGTGTAAAACCCCAATTAAGTCCCTTTTTTGGAAGCTAAGGATCTAGTGGATGGCTTGTGTTTGATCGACTTGGTTTTAGACGTTAATTCCTTTTGTAGTTGTGTGATTGCATCCGTTAGGTGCTTGATGACGCTGCGAAGTTGAGTTTCATTCAGAGCTCCAGAGTCATAAACGACAAAGAGGTCGACCTTTTCATCAAACATGAGACATTGAAGAACAAGAGGATAGCTAAAGTACCCTTCTATAGCCTTTTCATCCTTGTAGGATTCTTCATCGGGAGTTAACAGCGCTGCATTAGGGTCTGCTGATGATATGGCTGTTATTTGCTTGGGTTGGAGAACAAGTAAGCTGGAGAACTCGCACGCTTCCTTTGCACTCGGGCTGATGTTTGATATGCTATGAAGTCCAAATTGCTCATATGGTATCATTTCGACAGCTTGTTTTTGAATATCCCTCAAGAATCTTGGGATACTCTTGCGATTGTCGAGCCGAATACGAATAGGTATAGTGGTTACCGTAGGACCTGCCATAAGATCAATGTTGGCAACAGGAGCTTGTCGACCAGAAACCGTAGTCCCAAAGCATACGTCTGTACTATAGCAGTATCGCGCAAGCACTAGTGCCCATGCTGCGCGTAGTATTGTTGCCTTTGTTATGGATGTGTCAACTAGCTTGGGAAAAGGGATGGATGCCTTCATTACATGACTGACTGGTTTGTAATTGGGAAGATTTGGAGTGGGAGGGAAAGTTGCGCGCTGGGCACCATCAAGTTGTTTCGCCCAATAAATCGCTGCCGCAGACTGATCGATTTGTGTGGCGTAATTGATGAAGCTTGAATAAGGGTGCAGGGATGAAATATTTTCACCTTGGTACAGCTTAACAAGTGTGCTGAGAATGATTTGAATGCTCCAACCATCAAATACTGCGTGATGGATAACAAGAACAAAAAAGCAACGAGCGGTATGCTTCTCTGTTACTAATGCGCAACGGCTAAGTCGTGATCCATATCCCATTTCTATTTCTTTCGTCCTCTCCATAAATTGGATTAGGTCCAAACCATCTGTGGACTCCCACTCGGTCACTTCACGGATAACTGTTTGGACTGCAATTCCATTTTGAGCAACGATTCTGGTGCGTAAAATTGCAAAGGTCTGCATAGTCAAATTCCAAGCATCTCGAAAGCGATGTATGTCTATATCATGTGGGAGGCGGTATACGTGCCTGGCGATGTAGGACCCTGGCTGTTTGATCGCTAGTGAGATGAGACCTTCCTGGAGACTAGAGCAAGGATATGCGTCTTCTATGTCTCCAAGTGAGACATCACATACATCCGAAATCGTGGATTTGATAGATTCAATCTGGTCAGCGGGCAGGATGTTGTACGGCTGAACTGTGTAGTCTTGAACAGATTCTGCTCCAGAAATCTTTGCGGCGATAGCTGACAATCGAGGGTCAACAAAAATATCATTGACCGTGATCGACATATTTTGATCGCGAAGGAGGGTGACGAATTGAATAGCTGTGATTGAATCACCACCCAGTCCCATAAAACTGTCATCCCGGCCAATACCCTCAATGGGTATGTCGAGAATCCGTGCCCATATACTTTGTATTTGAGCCTCGAGTTTCGTTTTGGCAGGTTGCTTCTTACCACTAACAAGAGCATATCTTGACAAAGCCTCTTTAGTCAAAGCTACAGTTAGAGTGCGCAATGCCTTTCTGTCAAGCTTGCCGGAGGTAGATGATGGAATGTAACTGCAGGGAATTATAATAGTCGGAATCATGTATCGCGGCAATACAGATCCTAGGTAGTTTCGGATAGTAGATGTTTGGCTTTCAAGTTCTGGTGCCAAAGGTAGAAAAACCTCAGCATTGGCCGCGGGTCTCTCATTCAAGCTGTAGTAGGCAACAAGGTTGATACCAACATCAGATTTGAACACGTCCACGACAACTTGTTTAATACTTTCAATTGACATTCCAATCTGGTATTCAACTTCTCCTAACTCCACACGGAGTCCACGGATTTTGACTTGGGTATCTTTCCGGCCAATGTATTCGATGGTACCGTCAAAATTATACTTCGCTAAGTCTCCAGTTTTGTAGAACCTGGCATTTGAAACGTTTGAGATAGATGGTACGAGGTTTCCATTCTCGATAAATGAAGCTTCGGTTTTTATTGGGTCGTTGAAATAGCCGCGGGCCAGGGTGGGACCTTGGACAACCAATTCGCCAACACATCCAACTGGCGCTAATTGAAAGTGGTTGTGCGCATCAACAATCAAACATTTGGCATTGTGACCACGTCCGATGGTAGTAGGCGAATCCTTGTCAGACTGGAATATATGCAAGCAGCAAACGACAACAGTCTCGGTCGGGCCATATCCATTGAGGAGCTTCACCTTTCCAAGCCAAGCGTCGATATTGTCTTTGGCCAATGCTTCGCCGCCAAGAACCACTGTTTTAAGAGTGGGGAGATCGGCAGGATTGAGCGTCCTAGAAAATGAAGGAGTAAATTGAGCCAAGCTAACATTTGCTTGGTTGATGAATTTAGAAATGCCATCCATTCGCTCGTTCTCGGAAGGAATGCATACGGTACCTCCATAGACAAGCGGCGAATAGATTTCGGCAAGGCTTCCATCAAATGCGTAATTGGAGAATTGTAAAACTCGAGACTTGGGGCCAAGTTCATAGATAGGACCATGTCCAATGATAAAAGAGCAAAGAGCAGTTTGCTCAACCACCACTCCCTTTGGTTTTCCAGTGGAGCCTGAAGTAAAGAAAACATAAGCAGCATTCTTCGGATTTGATTCAGGCCGATATTGCTTGATGCGATAAGGGGACTTGGGTAACGTCGAAATAAAAGTTTCTGAAACAATGATTTTGTTCACAAGTTTCGAAAAATGTTCGGCAGTCTGGGGTGAAACGAGGACAACTTTGGCTCCCACTTCCTTAATAAGGGCCTCGCGCCGGCCAATGGGATGTGAGGGGTCAAGAGGTAAGAATGCAGCGCCAGCCTTCATTATGGCAAGCTGTGCAATTATGGCCCAAATGGACTTTTCGAAACAGACCGGAACTATCATCTCGGAGTGTACGCCGATTTGTGTAAGATAAATTGCGATTTGGCTAGACATTTTGTCTAGTTCTCCATAGTTCAGACTTCTTTCTGTTGAATATAGAGCCTCTTTAAATGGATTCCGAACAGCCTGTTGGGAGATTATTTGATGTACGCAATCTGCGACTACTTTGGGTGATGAAATGGCTCCAAACTTTGAGAGTTGTTCAATATCCCAATTTCCGGTAATGGATATTTGGCCCAAAAGATCACATTTACCATTGCAGAGCTGAGATATGGTATGTTCCAAATGGCGTGAGAGGGCTTCAATTCGAATATCTGGTAAATGAGCAGAGTCGTAGGTAAAAACGAGTTCGACTTCATCATCGTAGGTGAGAGCTTCCAATGCCAAGGGATATGTAAAATAGTTGTCCCGCAAGCCATAGATATCTGCATCGACGGGAAGAATAATGAATTTATTATCGGGGGTATTGAGGCGGGAACTTTGCCTTGGTTGTACCGTCATCAAGCAGGTGAAGTTGCAGGCATCCTTGGTATCGGCACTCAGCTTAGAGATCCTCTGCAGACCAAACTGTTCGTACTGGATGATATCTGTTGCTTGTTTTTGTATTTCATTGAGAAAATCCGACACAGACTTCCCTTGTTGAACACGAACGCGAATTGGAACAGTCGCCACGGTTGGACCGAAAATACGATCAAGATTAGCAATCGGGGCGTGACGTCCCGAAACAACCGTGCCAAATACAACGTCATCTGTGTCGCTGTAACGAGCCATCACTATAGCCCAGGCAGCTCGAAGAATGCTGGCCTGAGTGATTGAGGTGTCGTCCCTTCGATGGTATGGAATCTTATGTTTCATGACTCGCGTACTCCTGTCAGAGTTATTCGAGGTACTAGGCTGAGGAAAAGATGCAGATTGCGCGCCACCAAGCTGGGATTTCCAAAAGCCGGCTGCTGCAGAATTATCAATTTGTTTGGTGTAGCTGATAAAAGTGGAGAAGGGCTCCAGAGTTGGAACGGGCTCAGCTTGGTAGAGACGAGTGAGCAAATCCAACAGGATATTCAGACTCCAACCATCAAATATAGCGTGATGAGCAGCCAACACAAAGTAGCTTTTGTCATCTGGTTCAGTGACTATGGCGTACCGACAAAGTCGCGACCCGTACTGCATCTCGATCCCCTTGAGATTTTCTATAACGGTGCGAAGAGTGAGTCCATCTGTAGATTCCCAAATGGCCTCCTCTTGTATGATAGCTTGAATAGCTATCCCTTCATGAAGTATTATTCTGGAACGCAGGTTGCTGCATTGCTGAAGCGTTTGCTCCCAGGAAGTTTTGAAACGACCTACATCAATGCTAGTAGGAAGAGCGTAAGGGTATCTTGCGATGTAGGAGCCAGGTTGTTTAACTGCCAGGGCCATAAGGCCTTCTTGGAGACTCGTACATGGGTATAGGTCCTCAATATGATACTCGCTTGTAAGGGATGATTCATATTTAAGCCTGGATTTTATTGCGCTTATGTCAATACTGGCTGAGTTGAGGAGGCTGAAAGGGTCGGCGGCGTATGCTGTCCCTTCACCTTTGGTCATTTTCAAGGCCACAACCGAGAGTCTTGGATCAGCAAAAAGATCTTGAACTGTGATTGAGAAACCCAACTGCCTCGCTAGTGTCACGAATTGGATAGCAGTAATAGAATCGCCACCGATTTGTAGAAAGTTATCATCCCGACCAATATACTCCACAGGTATGTTTAGAGCATTTGACCACAATTCTTGGATCCGAGACTCCATTGGTGTCTCAGGTAACCTCTTTTCGCCATCGGCAAGTGAATATATCGCCAACGAATCATTGCTAAGCTCTGTTACCCAGCGCCTCAGGGCTCCTCTATCCAACTTGGTCGATGTAATGTATGGCATGTATCGACAAGGGAAGAATAGCTTGGGGATCATGTAGCCAGGTAGATTGATAGACATGTAACTGATAGCAGATGCAATATTGTCCTTTAAATCGGGTGCTATTGGCAGTAGAGTGCTGTCAGCGTCTGCCACTGCACTTGCGACAGAGGAATCGCTAGATAGGCAAATATAGGCGGCAAGATTTGTCCCTGAGTCCGTCTTGACTACTTCCACCGCGAGCTGTTGTATGTTTGGCAGTGCGATCCGCAGGTGATGTTCAATTTCACCCAATTCAATCCTCATGCCCCGGATTTTGGCTTGTGTGTCTTTGCGACTCACAAACTCTATAGTCCCGTCAGGGTTGTAATAGCAGAGATCGCCAGACTTGAAGAACCGGGACCAATTTTGTGAGGATCCATTTGGCACCCATTGAGGGAGTAGAGTCAAAGTAGCTGCGGATGTTTTGCCGGGATCTGAGAGATACTCCCGAAGGAGTGTTGGTCCTTGAATCATTACTTCTCCAATGCACCCTATTGGTGCTAGCTTGAGCGGGTTTTGTGGATCAACAATCCAACAGGAACCACCAATGGGTCGGCCGATGGTTTGCGGTGACTCTTTATTGCTGTGCCATTCATGGAGGGTGCTAAACACGCAGGTCTCTGCCGGACCCCAGCCAGTTACAAGCCGGACATTTCCAACCCAATTGTCAAAGACATCTTGGCTGACGGCTTCCCCAGTAAGCAAGAGAAGCTCAAGACTAGGCATATCCTCGGGTTTAAATGTACGAGCAAATGATGGTGTTAGAAAGGCCCAAGTGACGTTCATCTCCTTCACAAATTCTTGGAGGTGATTCATTCGGGTGCTCTCTGATGGCACACACAAAGTAGCGCCAGAAATGAGAGGTGCAACGATTTCACCGATGCATAGGTCAAATACATAAGAAGCAAACTGTAGAATTCTCACTTTAGAATTCAAGCGGAGACGCTTAGCAATGGCTGTTTGGCTGGTGGAAACAGCCTGGTGTTGCATAATAAGACCTTTGGGAGTACCTGTACTGCCGGAGGTAAAAAGTACATAAGCGGCAAGTTCTGGCTCAATACCTTGAATGTCCATGACAGGATCAAGTCCGTAGTTTTCGACCAATTCCTGATCAAGATCAGGAGTAACTTCAATAACGCTGGGAAATAAGTCAGAGCACCATGAAAAGTTAGTCACAGAAGTCAAACAAAGACTGGCTTTGGTCTGAGAAACGATCTGCTTCTGGCGCTGAATAGGATGAGATGGGTCAAGAGGAACCCATGCGGCACCTGCCTTATTAATGGCCAACATGGACACATAGAACCAAATTGATTTCTCAAAACAAATATGTATGAAGTCGCCAATCTTGACGCCCATATTGTCCATAAGGTAGGTGCCCAAGCGATTAGCAGCGCTATTTAAGCCCGAATATGTCAAGTGACCATCCCAGGATTGAATAGCGATGGAATCCGGTTGATGGAAGGCTTGAGCTTCAATAAGTTGATGAATCGTAGTGGGTAGAATCTCGGGAATTTCTGAATTATATTCGATCGCTCTAACAAGATCCCACTCACTTGAGAGAGAAATCACGCCGAGTTCAGTATCTTGCCGTGCAAGTAGATGCTGGACAGCACAGTCAAAGTGGCGTGACAGTGCTTGTGCCTGCCTCTCAGGTATCACTAGAGGGTCAACAACTAGGAGTAGTTCGATGTGATCACCATAAATGAACCCCTGTACAACTAAAGGATAGTTGAAATATCCTTCCAAACTATTGTCTTCGTCGGTCCCTGACGCCGATATAAGCAGTGTTCTGTCGGTGTTCGTAAATTCATGTTGCACAGGCTGTACTACCAACAAGCTAGAGAATTTGCAAGCCTCATTCGCCTCCGAGCTTATTTTAGCAATATTGCGGAGACCAAATTGCTCAAATGGCACCATGTTGGAGGCTTGCTCCTGCACACCATGTAGAAAGCTTGATACTACTTGTTTGCGATCAAGGCGAATCCGAATTGGAACTGTGGTGACTGCAGGTCCAGCAATTCTTTCAATGCCGATGACGGGAGCATGGCGACCTGATATTGTGGTACCAAAGCAAACATCATCAGAGTCACTATATTGTGCCAGCGTGAGAGCCCAGGCGGCGCGAATGATAGTGGCTTTCGTGATATGACCGCCTTTTCGATCGGGAAGTGAGATCTTTGTCTTTATGATGCGGCTAAGTTGACTTGACTCCATGGAGGCGTGTGTTCGGGGGAATGCAGCACGTTGGGCACCCTGGAGCTGGTCTAGCCAGTATTCAGTGGCCTTATCGTGGTTAAGTTGGTTGATGTACCGAATAAACTCTGGGTAAGGGCGAAGAGGGGCAACCGGGATATCATAATAAATACTATGTAGAGTTTTCAACGCAACATTCAAGCTCCATCCATCGAAAATAGCATGATGGAGAATGAGTACAAAGTAATTGCCACCACTTTTATTGTGAATGAATGCATATCGGCAGAGTTTTGAGCCATAACTCATGCTTATTTCTTTGACGTTATCCATGTAAGATGCGAGACTCTGGTCCGTGGTTGGCTCCCACGAAGGTTTCTCACGGATAATGGCTTGGAACGAAGTGCCATCATGTAAGATCACACGACTGCGCAAAGTGTCGCAAAGGGTGAGTGTATGCTCCCATGCCAGCCTAAATTTAGATGCGGTGACATCTTTGGGTAACCTGTAGATGTACTTGGCAATGTAGGAACCGGGCTGTTTCAACGTGAGCGCCATCAGACCCTCTTGCAAACTTGTGCAAGGATACACATCATCCACAAACTGACCCGATTGAATATCGCACTGCTCCTTAACATGTGAAATTATAACCTCAGACTTTTGGCTTGGAAGCAAGCTGAATGTCTCAACGTTTTGGATAACACTTTCCTCTGGCTCCAGTACCTTGGCAATGGCAGCCATGGCTGAAAGTCGAGGATCAGCAAAGACATCTTTTATAGAAATTGCCAAGCCAGAATTGCGAGCTAAAGTGACCAACTGTATAGCAGTGATGGAATCACCCCCCAACCGCATAAAGCTATCATCTCGGCCAATATCACTGGGTGGAACCTGAAGAACTTCAGCCCATATGTCTTGTAGTCGCCTCTCCGTCTGAGTCTTAGGTGGCTGCTTCGTAGTATCGACGAAAGCGTAAACGGCAAATTCCTCTCGAGAAAGTGAGGAAGCCATAGCATTAAGGCTTTTGCGGTCCAACTTGAGTGATGTGACCGAAGGCATAAAACGGCATGGAATGAAAACAGAGGGAACCATGTAGGTAGGTAGTGCAATAGTAAGCTGGCTGATGGCACGAGCCGCCTGTGAGTGCAAGTCTCCTTCTAACGAAAGGAATATACTCTGAGAGTTGACTTCAAGACTCGAGGAGACACGTGTTTCATCGCTGTTGCAAAAATAGGCTACAAGGCTACTGCCATTGTCACCCCTCAGCACATCGACTGCGACTTGATGAACACCTTCGAGTGATTCACGCAAATAATGTTCAACCTCGCTTAACTCCACACGGAGACCACGAATCTTTACCTGGGTGTCCTTGCGACTAACGAATTCAATGGTACCATCGGGGTTGTAATGGCAGAGATCTCCTGTCTTGAAAATTCTATTCCAGTGACGTGACTGGCGATAAGGGGCCCAATTAGGCAGAGAAGTCATTGTTGATGCTAATGTCTTTGAAGGATCATTTAGATATTCTGTGAGGAGGGTCGGCCCTTGAATGACTATTTCGCCAATACAACCAATAGGTGCTAACTGCGTAGGATCATCAGGGTCAACAATCCAGCAGCAGCTACCAACTGGACGACCAACATTGGTAGGTGACTCATCGATAGATGCCCATTCATGAATAGTGCTGAGAACACATGTCTCAGCAGGACCCCAGCCACCTACGAGACGCAACTTGCCGAACCAAGTATTGAAGACATCCCGGTGGACAGCTTCGCCACTGAGAATTAGAAGCTCAAGACCAGGCAACTCATGTGGCTTGAGAGTGCGGGCGAATGTTGAGGTTAGGATTGCCCAGTTGATATTGTTTTGGTTGATGTACTCTGTGAGGTTATTCATTCTGCTATCTTCAGAAGGAATGCAGACAGTAGCCCCAGATATCAAAGGTGCAATAATCTCACCCACACAGAGATCGAAGACATGTGCAGAAAATTGCAACATCCTAACGTCAGATGTTATTCCAAGGCGTTTGGAAATAGCTATCTGGCTAGTGCATACGGAACGGTGAGACATCACCAAACCTTTAGGGACGCCAGTGCTGCCTGAGGTGAATAAAATATAAGATGGGTGGTCTGGGGTTACGCCACAAAGGGGAGAACCCGGTGACCCCATTGATGAAATAAGAACTTGATCGAGTCTTGCGGAGACTTGTATAATCCTTGGCAGCAGAGCAGTGCACCTTTCAGCATTTGCAGGGGAAGCCAAGCCAACCCGAGCGTGAGTCTGATCAGTGATTTGTTGCAGACGTTTTATCGGGTGTGAGGGATCCATAGGTACCCAGGCAGCGCCGGCTTTATTAATTGCCAAAATAGAGACTGCAAACCAAATAGATTTTTCAAAGCAAACATGAACAAACTCTCCAACGCGGACATCAGCATTATGAATAAGATGGTGAGAGAGCCGATTAGCAGCCGCATCAAGCTCGGCGTAAGTGAGCACACCATCCCAGCCATCAATTGCGACAGTGCTGGGCTGTGATCGGACTTGAGATTCAAAAAGGTTATGAACGCAATCCATAATGATTTCAGGTATGTCAGGATTGTATTCCATGGCTTTCTCCTCGTCCCAGTTGCTTGCAACCGAAATATTCCTGAGAGGAGCATCTTGTAGTATCAGCAGATCTCGGAAAGCACACTCAAAATGGTGAAAGAGTGTGTCGAGCTCACCCTCAGACACCGCTTCAGGGCTGTATGTAAAGAGTAATTCAACATCTTTCTCATACATCAAGGCCTGAAAAACTAGAGGGTAGGTAAAATAACCCTCCAAAGACCCCCCAGCGAGCTTTTCTGAAGTATTGAATTCAAAAATAGCCTCGTGTGAAGTACTAATACTTTGTGCAGGCTGAATAATCAAGAGGCTGAAGAAGTCACACGCCTCTCTAGCATCGCGCCCAAGTTTAGAGATGTTGCGCAAACCGAATTGTTCATATTGAACCATACCAGTAGCTTGTTCCTGCACTTGAGCGAGAAAACTTGACACTTTTTGTTCGGCATCAAGACGAATTCGAATGGGGACAGTAGCAAGAGTCGGCCCAGAAATTGTTTCAATGTTAGGAATGGGGGCTTGGCGACCAGATACCGTAGTTCCGAAGCACACATCATTAGTGTCACAGTATTTAGCCAGGACTATGGCCCATGCAGCACGCAGAATAGTTGCTAGGGTGATAGAGCCATCAGGGCGTTCTTGAAAATTTAGTTTTCTGAGAACCGTCTGGCTGGCAGGTTTGACATTGGAAGTAGCCTTCAAACGGGGGAACGCAGCTCGTTGAGCGCCTTCAAGTTGTCCCCTCCAATAAGCAGAAGCCTCTGAGATATCAAGGTTCTCATTGTATCTAATGAATTTGGAAAGTGGCTGCACAGAAAGGGTTTTGTCTTCCACGTAAATGCTGTAGAGGGAATCTAAAACAAGGTTCAGGCTCCAGCCATCAAATATTGAGTGATGGAGCATAAGAACAAAGAAACGTTTGCCATCTGGATCTTTAATGAGAGCATACCGGCACAGTCGGGAACCATACTGCATTTCGAAGCCTTTGGCAAACTTCATGTATGATGCAAGACTGTGACCTTCGGTAGGCTCCCAGGTTGGATGCTCGCGGAGGATTGCTTGATATGAAGCTCCCTTATATCCAACAATTCTGGTTCGTAAGTTGGTACAAACTTGCAAAGTCCGGTTCCACGCATTTTGTAGTCGATTTGTATCGACATGATCAGAAAGAGAGTAAGCATAGCTGGCAATGTAAGAGCCTGGTTGCTTAACAGCTAGAGCCATCAGACCTTCCTGAAGACCTGAACACGGATATGCATCTTCGATACTGTCCAGATCCAAATCTTCGCATTGATCTCGTATCGAACATTGGATATTGTCAATCTCACTAGCCGGCAGTAGGTCAAAAGGCTTCCCAAAATATACTTCTTTTGCACCGCCCTCCCTCACGCTAGAAGCAACAGCAGAGAGCCGAGGATCAGCAAAGACGTCCTTGACTGTAATGGAAAGTCCGGCTTCGTTGGCGGTTGTAACAAACTTTATAACAGTAATAGAGTCACCGCCGATTCTAAGAAGGCTATCGTCGCGTCCAATGGCTTCGGGGGATATTTTTAGCATGCTTGCCCACATTCTTTGAAGACGAACCTCCATAGGATTAATGGGCACCCGCTTCTGACCTTCAGCAAGAGCGTATGTGACAAGACGTTGTTGGTCGATCAGTAACGTCAAACGTTTCAGCGTCCCTCTGTCAAGCTTCGTAGAAACTATTGACGGCATAAACTTGCATGGAAAGAACATGGAAGGGACCATGTAGTTAGGAAGTTCGATGCTGAGCTGGCCAACGGCAGCCACAATTTTGCCTCGGAGATCGTTATCAAGAGGTAAAAATATGTTAACATCAGCCTCGCTGCTGTTGCGCACCTCATCATTAAAGCAGAAGTACGCAGCCAAAGTTGCCCCAGTACCACTCTTGACAACTTCTACTACAACCTGATGTACATTTGATAAAGCACCACGGATATGATGTTCGACCTCGCCGAGCTCAACACGAAGGCCTCGTATCTTGACCTGGTTATCCTTACGACTGACAAACTCGATAGTACCATCAGGGTTATAGTAACAGAGGTCACCAGATTTAAAGAATCTTGACCACTGTGGCGAAGCACGGTTGGGAACCCATTCAGGGAGCGAGGTGACTGTTGATTGACTCGTGGCATTGGGGTTTTGGAGGTATTCTTGAAGTATAGTAGGACCCTGGATAACGACCTCACCGATGCAGCCAATAGGGGCAAGGCGGTTATGGTTGGTAGGGTCAACAATCCAGCAGCGACCACCAACAGGCCGACCAACATTTTGAGGTGATTCGGTAATATTATACCACTCGTTTAGGGTGCTGAACACACATGTTTCAGCAGGCCCCCAACCGGTCACAAGCCTAAGCTTGCCAACCCAGCATTCAAAAACATCTCGGCCAACGGTCTCACCAGTAAGCAGTAGCAGTTCCAGTCCAGGGATGTGCGTAGGCTTTAGAGTGCGCACAAAAGAAGGCGTTAGGAAAGCCCAGTTGACTTTTTTATTGTTGATAAACTCGCAGAGGCTGTTCATTCTTGTCTCCTCGGAGGGGACACAGAGAGAGGCACCGGAAATAAGTGGGGCAATAATTTCGCCAATACAAAGGTCAAAAACATAGGAAGCAAATTGTAGAATCCTAACTCGTGAGGTCAAACCAAGGGATTTAGCAATTGCCATCTGACTGGTGGCAACAGAGCGGTGCTGCATAATAAGACCCTTAGGAGTACCTGTACTGCCGGAAGTGAAAAGAACATATGCAGCATGATCCGGAGTGACCCCACGAACATTTAGTTCGGGATCTACGCCATATATATCAATAAGCTTTTTATTGAGGTCTGACGTAACTCCGAGGACCTTAGGCATTAATTCATGACATGCAACAAGGTTAGCCTTGGAAGCGAGACAAATGGAAGCTCTGGTTTGCGAAATTATATGTCGTTGACGCTGAGTAGGATGGGATGGGTCAAGAGGGACCCATACCGCACCAGCTTTATTCACAGCCAACATGGAAACATAAAACCAGACTGACTTCTCAAAGTAAAGATGAACGAATTCGCCAATGTGAGTTCCAACATGTTCGACGAGATACAAAGCAAGTCGATTGGCAGCTCTGTTCAACTCCACATACGTCAAACAACCATCCCAAGCATCAATTGCAATAGCGTTTGGCGTACTATTAGCCTGATTTTCAATGAGTTTGTGAATGGTGACGTCTAAGGTTTGAGGCAGATCGATATTGAATTCAATAGCTTTCTGAAGATCCCAGTTGCTAGCTACTGTGACGTTTTCCAGAATCTGGTCCCTTTGGCTTAGAAGCTGGTGCATAGTCTGGTCAAATTGATGGGATAATGCTTCGACCTGGGGAGCAGGGACGACTATTGGGTCGTAAGTAATTACTAGCTCGATGTGCTCGCTATGAGTGAAAGCTTGCACCACCAGAGGGTAATTAAAATAACCCTCAAGTCTCTCCTCCTCGAACATATCGGTCGCACCTAGAAGGAATGATGAATCCGTGCTGCTTCCGGATATGTTTATGTGTTGTATAGGCTGCACAACTAGCAAACTTGAAAATTCGCACACTTCTTGGGCTTCAAGGCTCAGCTTGGCAATGTTGCGAAGACCAAACTGCTCAAATGTTACCATCTCAGATGCCTGTGTTTGGATATCTTGCAATAGACTGGATACAGTCTTTTTTTGGTCAAGGCGGACTCTAATGGGCACCGTAGACACCGCAGGGCCAGTCATTTTATCAATCCCAGCAACTGGGGCATGCCGACCAGAAATTGAGGCCCCAAAACAAACATCATTGGTATCGCAATAACGCGCAAGAAGAATAGCCCACGTAGCACGTAAGACGGTGGCTTTTGTAATGGCATTTTCCGTTGATTTCGGGTAAGATATATTCGTTTTCATAATACGCGGGGCATGCTGGGATTCATTGTTTCCGGTCCGTGGGAAAGTCGTGGGCTGGGAACCTCGGAGCTGGTTCTCCCAGTATTCGGCGGCACTATTATAGTTGACCTCGGAAATATACCTAATGAAGGCGGAATAAGGTTCCAAATTTTCCAAACTTTTGCCATAGTAAAGGTTTTGCAGTGTCTCGAGGACTAAATTCAAACTCCAACCATCAAACACAGCATGGTGAAGAATGAGGATGAAGTATTGTGACCCACTTGGTTCGCTCACGAGGGCATAGCGACACAGTCTAGAACCATACTCCATCCGTACATGCTTCATCTCATCCAAAAAAGATGTAAGATCCATTCCAGTCGTAGACTCCCACGCAGGCCGGTCGTTAATGACGCTTTGGATTGAGAGAGTATCATGAAGAACAATTCTAGTAGACAAGTTATCGCAATCTCTGAGAGTTTGCTCCCAGGCCGAGGTGAAGCGAGGTATATCTATATCTTTAGGCAACACATAAATATGCTTTGCGATGTAAGAACCGGGTTGCTTCATCGAAAGAGCCATCAGTCCTTCTTGTAGACTCGTGCAAGGGTAGGCGTCCTCGATCTCATCCATATTCGATAAGCCACACTGGGACTGGACAGTTCTCTTCACCGAATCAACCTCACTGTCTTTGAAAAGACAGAATGGAGACATTTCATGGGCTTTCTCTTTTTCTCCCGTCACAGCAGAGATAGCCATATGGCTCAGTCGGGAATCTTCAAAAATAGTTGCGATTGTCAAGGCAATCCCACTTTTCTTTGCCAGTGATACAAGCCGGATAGCAGTGATAGAATCACCACCGATCTGGAGAAAGGCGTCATTCTTTCCAATTTCCGAAGCAGATAAGTCAAGGACTGTCGCCCATAAATCTCGTAGGCGAAGTTCCATAGGCGTTGTGGGTGGCTCAATGTTGACTGCTGTAAGTGAAAATCTTGCAATTTCATCCATGGCAATTCTATTGCCAAATTCGACTAAATGCCGACGACTGACTTTTCCAGACACTGTCAGTTCAGGTTTGCCTTGCAAAATAAGCCATACAGAAGGAACCATGTATGAAGGTAAAATTGTCGCGATAGTGGAACTGAGGGCAGTGATGGTTTCGCCCATGCTCTCTGAGAGGGAGTCTACCAATTGCAATGAATTATTTGCAGAGTTTCGATCCTCTATAAACCATAGAAAAGCGGCCAGAATCTTACGGTCAGTCGACTTTGGGTTGAGCACATCAACCATAATGCCCATGTTTTGAGGTGTCAGTTCATATAGGCGCGTCTCGATTTCCCCTAGTTCGATGCGTTGACCGTGAAGCTTGACCTGGGTATCCTTGCGCCCAATATAATTAAATGTTCCATCATGGTTTCTGCGCACTAGATCACCCGTCCGGTACGCTCGAGTAAATTGGAAACCGTTGTCTGGAAGAAAGTCGACCCCCTCTAGAAAGTTGGCAGCTGCAGCGCTACCCACATTCAAATACCCGCGTGAAAGCATTGGTCCTTGAATCAAAAGCTCGCCAACACACCCAATAGGTATAAGTTCCTTGTAGTTATCAGGGTTTACAACCCAAAATGCACTCCCGATCGGTGTTCCAATATTGGTAGATTTAGGGGAGGCGCTTATATCGGGATTGTGGGCGCAGTTGGATGCTTCAGCCGGTCCGTAAATTCCGACAACATTCGTGGTATCCTTGAAACGATCCACCAGTTTCTTCGGTACAGCTTCTCCTCCAAGTATCAGCCTTTTTATGCTTGGAATATCATTGGGGCTCAAAAGATCGGCAACCGTAGGTGTCAAGAAGACCCAGTTAGCCTTGGCTGTGCTGATGGCGCCCGCGAGGTCATTCACTCTGGCATGTTCTGAAGGGATACAGACGCAGGCGCCGCGCATGAGAGTAACAAGAACATCCAAGATGCCGATATCAAAAGTGTAGGCTGAAAACTGAAATACTCTTGTACCAGGGCCAACTAAAAGTGAACCACCATAAGCTCTGGCTGTTGCAGAAATGCCACTGTGATTATGAACCATTCCTTTAGGTCTTCCAGTGCTGCCGGAAGTAAAAATCATAAAAGAAGGGTCATCGGGCCCAACAGATGACATTTTACCGGTTCGAGGTGGGGGCTGTAACTTTGACAATCTAGCTTCATCAACGACAAAAACATCCATCTTCATTTCTGAGAGTTTTGAGGCATATTCAGGCGCTGTAAGTATTATTTTGGCACCACTATCCTCCATGATGCCCTGCAAACGTTTTAAAGGCGCCGTGGGGTCAAGAGGAACAAAAGCAGCGCCCGCCATGTTCACTGCCACCATTGAAACTATCACCCATGCAGACTTTGGGAAGCAAACTGGAATCATTATTCCAGGACCAGCGCCAAGCTGCTTCAGCCTCCATGCCATGCGGGAGGCAAAAAAGTCCAGGTCACTGTAGGTCAAGTTACGGTCCCAGGAGTTGACAGCGGGCGCGGCCGGGGTAGTTTTGATCTGTTCTTGGATTTGCCAATGCGAGCAAGATCGGGGAGCTGAAAATAAATCATGATCGGTGGTTATTTCAGCCTTGTCAACGCCGCTGATTACTTCAATTGCAGCCAGTTCGTTTGAACCAATATTGAGCACTGTATCCATGACTTTCTCAAAGGAAGCAACCAAGCTACGCGCCTGTGCATCTGAAAGGAGAGATGTCACATAGTCCATTGACATGACAATTTTATCTCCGCTGAGATTGATATAGAGAGTGATGTCGTACTAATTAAATTGTAAGCTGAGATCAAGGTTAAGATGATTTTTGTTGCATCTTACGTCGGTTGGGGCATAATTAATAAATCCATTTACAGCGATGCCATTGTCTGTAGCGGAAATATCGGATCCAGAATATAGAATAGATAAGAGAGTATTAAAAATTTGCCGCTTTCCAGGAGCTACTTTATGTTGAATCTCCGCAAGAGAAATATTCTGATTATCCATGGCAGTATTAAGTTGACTCTTAAGAGTTTTGAAAAGCTCATCGAGAGTTTTCATCTGATCAAAATCGATACGACATAGTAGCAGGTTAATCAAAGGCCCAACCATAGAACCAATATCGACAATTGGTACATCGCGACCAGAAGACAGGAAACCGAAGCTAACATCGTTAGACAAGGTGTAGCCACGAAGAACAATACCCCATATAGCTTGTATCAACATAGCACCTGTGATGTTGTGAGACATGCAAAATCCTCTAATGTCGTGTTTTCCAACGTTTATTGGCACGTTTTTTATCCTGCGAGGATTCGAAGCTTGTTCAACCAAAATTGGAAAATGGCATGGTTGAATGCCATCGAGGAGGTTTACCCAATGCTCCATTGAACTCCCCTTTGGTCGATTTTGAAGGTGACCAATATAGTCACTATAGTCAGAAGCAGGCAACGGTGGTAAATTTCCAGAATAAGCCTGGCAGATATCTTGAAAAAGAGTAGCCCCAGACATTCCATCCATGATGGCATGGCTAATCTCTAATCTGCAGTGGACATGACCATCGGTTGTATCACAGATAGTGAATAGATGGGCAGGTTGATCATCTGCAAAAGAAGCCTCTTGCAGTGCCTGAAGTGCACTTACGGCTTCATTAGAGTTAGAGGCAGTACTTATTCGCCTGATTTCGGGCTTGATTCCCTTCAATACAACTTGCTCAAACACAGCATCCTCACGCACACTTGAGACGAATATGGTGCGGAGGGTAGGGTGATATGCAACCACATCACTCCAAGATTTCTCTAGGAGGTTCAGGTCGATTGGCGTATTATAATTGGTATTTTTGATTTCCAAAACATAATCAATGCGATAAAGTTCTGGTGTTTGTAACAAGGCGAGTAAAATACCATCCTGGACTGGAGAAGTTGGGTAAACTTTGTCGATAGAGTCAAAGTCAATCTTGTTGATAACATCAGTAAATTGACTGAGCTCGTTGTAGGTAAGCTTTATATTTGGAAAATCTGAAAGTGAGTAAATTGGCTTTGCCTTTTCAAGTAGAGGAATCTCCTTCTCGAGCGTTGCGCGACATTCGGCCATCCACTTGAAAAGGTCGCCTTGTTGAGACATATTTTTCGGATATTCAAATCGGATTGAAAGGTCGCTTCCGGTTAAAAGAGAAAACTCCATGCAAAAGAGAGATCGGAAATTTCCCTTTTCACTCTTAGAGCCATTCTCTATTGGCCATTCAGCAACATGCTTTCTGCGGTCTTCCCCATTCATAAATCTGTTTTCATGAATATTTTTAGAATTGGTAGGGTAAGTGGTCTTTTTATGAGACTCTGGGGTATTTGAAAATACAGAAGATCTATCTTCGTCTATAAAAGACAGAGACAGCTCCGTAAAAGATGGGTCAAAGCCTGCGACCTGGCCGCGCATTGCTATGTCTCTGGCGTGGGATATAGCCATTCCAAAGTCTGACATTGAAGGAAGGGAATGTTCACAGAATATACGCCCCGTACTAGAAAATACAGGGGGAAATGCGGTCGCTAGGCTTTGGCGGTCCGCAAATGTTTTCCGGAACGACTGGTGCACCGCTGCAATACAAACCTCAGCAGGCGAGACTCTTGAGGTTTTGTCGCAAACACTTAGCAATTGGTTTGCTATAGTTTCAGGAATGCTGAATTGGATTGATTCGCGTTCCGTTGGTAAAAAGTATTCCGTAGGTGCATTCCAATATTGCACAGTCCTCGTCGCAAGAGATGCGATAGATGGCACAGATGGCCCAATCTCGGTGTCGCTGGTAGTGTCAGTCGGCGGATTTGCCGATCCCTCCGCCAGGCCTGCGAGAAGAGCCAGGCTTTCGCACTGCATAATATCGCGAACCTTCAAGTTGATGCCTTTTTCTTGGCAGCGAGACATTACCTCAATCGCGGTGATTGAATCGCCTCCTAATTGTATAAAGGATGTCGACGCCAGCATGCCAGTCTCTTCCAATCGCAAGACTTTTGAAACAATGAATCTCAGCATATTTTCCGTAGACATCTCGACATCTTGCTCCGCGGGACTTAAAGCCATCCGAAGCTGCTTATCATCGATAACTCCGTGCTTGTCAACAGGAAGATCTTTCAAAACATACCACTTTTTTGGAACAGGCATTTTGTTACCGGAAACCTTCATCGCTGTCAGTAATTTTTTCCTAATTTGCTTAACCACTATTTCTGGCGCTGTCTGCTGTGCACCATCCTCTTTCTCGAGGGCGATCGCCACTGCCCATACTGCCTCATTGTTGTTTGTCTCGATATTGAAAACTCTGCCCTGGCTA
Source organism: Calonectria honghensis (assembly GCA_013403855.1). NCBI lineage: Eukaryota > Fungi > Ascomycota > Sordariomycetes > Hypocreales > Nectriaceae > Calonectria > Calonectria honghensis. The sequence continues at coordinate 109,933 of VTGB01000078.1, read as the reverse complement.
ACATTGGGGTCTATTAGCAAGAGCTGCTCAATTATATCTGGGTTCAACTCGGATTTGATGGATCCCATTTTTGAATTATATCATAGAGGTAAATTGCAATACAAAGAGTGGCAGAAATAGAGCTTGATGTTCAGTCGATTAGCAGACCCAATCCGAGGAAAGGCAGAGATTCCAGTGATAGAACACGCTTTTGAGGGGGTGGTGGAGAGTAACGACTATTAAGATTGCTACTTTGAACAAGACACATATGCTTACACCCTACGGGTGAACTTAAAGCGTCTTGGGAGTTAATGGAAAGGCTATCTAATCCACACACAGTAGTAGACACCACATACATGCTCCGTAATCGTACGAAGATAAGCATTCGGCAACTGCCAAGGGACCCTTGACAAAGTGGGCCCGGGGAATTTCGGCTGCGTGGGCTACTATTGATTGGTACTTCGACGCCTGTTGCCATCAGTCCAAAAATTGACAAAGAAGAAGAGAAAAGAAAGAAAACAGAGGTGGGGAGGGAAGAAAATACATCCTATTGATTTTATTTTCTATGCTCGTTCCAGTAGTACCAAGAGCGCGAGTTTTGAGAATCAGCTACTGGGGCCCATGCCGAACGCTACAGCATTACTCGCTCAAGACTTTTCACCGTGGTCGAACGGATCGCGCTAGCTACCAAGAAATCATTCAAATTGCTCTTTTGGAAGGTTGATCTTTCCTCACGCTAGACGCACCAGGAAGATTCACAAATCCCACCCGCAATCGTTCCCAAAAATGGTATTTCGTCAATCATGTCAATCTAAGGTACCTACTATGAAATGGGAAACAGTTATGAGCAACAGTACACATCTACATTTTACTCCGCGATCCATTCAAATAGAGAGGATGGTACCCTTCAAGTTATGGAGCGCAGAGTGGGGAGGTTGAGGTAAGCACATCCACCATTTACTCCGGAGTTCGTATATCTAAGGAAGATTCAGTGGTCAAAATATGTTGACCAATAAGACAGTGGAACTCCGGCAGGCCACTGCTGACAAGCAAGTTTCTGGAGCAGGTACGTACTGACTCTCACACGCCCACCAAGTGGAACTGCTAAGGTTTATTGTGCTGACGTAGGCGCCCGCAACACAAGTCTGCGCTGACCCGCTTTTGTGGGTACCATGGGTGGTCACTGATACCTTCAAATCGCCTCTCTATTTCACATAATTTTTAGTATCTAAGACTCTCCACGGATACCCACAAAAGCAAATTGACACCTGTAGCCAGTAGAACTTTAAAATTTCGCCAGGGATGGTGCCAGCATACTAGGGCTTCGCCTCACCTGCGTCTTGAGAAGCAATCAATTCACCGGTTTGATCAATCAATGAATAGGACTGTGGCCTGAATTTAATGGCCGAGGCCCTTGCATGAAAATGCCTGGGCTTCGAAAAGGTTTATGCGGCTAGTTATGGTATGGTACCGATTTGTCCATACTAACCATGTGCACAAATAAGTTGGTGGATTCGATTGGCGAATCGTGAAATATGCTAGAGAACGTTGGACAGCCGAAAATACGAATATTGTAACAACCACGTCTATAAGTTCGACACAATCTCCTACTCGATTCCTTCCCTATCGTTAGTATCTCTAGTCCAATATTGCAATTTTCACCATGAAAACTATTGGTTGAAAAGCATCGCCATAGTCAGTAGGTGTTGTACTTTCATTGCTCATTAATATTGTTTTGTACCGGGTAGGTTGAAGGTTGGTCAAGAGGCAACTCGGATCCTCGACCCCACCTCCCCCCAAAAAAGTTGATTTCTCGTGATCTTGTGAGAACAAGCCAGACACTTCTTCAGCCCTAACATGGAAACCTTGTTAGAACCGTCCGAGCGTGGGTCACGCTTTAAAACAGGTATAATGAAAATTCCGCGGAGTAATGGTAATCTTAGCGACAAGCGATTTGTGAACAGTGTGCACTCGGCGGGACCGATCCCACACTCAACCGTGCACCTTGGCACTAACTAACGATGGCTAGCAGCCAAACCCCCTTTGCGGATCTTTTTTAATCCTGACCCCCGCTTTCATGTGGGCAATGACCTGGGAAATGTGGGACAGCTTGCAGTCCGCCATGAGGACCAGGATTCTCTCCAGGTCGGCTTTGGTATGCTTGGCATATCCATTGATCAATACAGGATCGTTGAAAATCGATCGCAAGCTTTTGATTAAGTTTAAGGCTCACCAAACTCGGAGTTTTGGTTGATATCGAGGAGGAATAAGACCTTGCATCCGCAGTGATAGTAGTAGCACTTTGATGAGAGAGGGGCCCATTTAATGACAGTTACCACACATGAGTAATTCTCCCCAACTAGCTTTGCTAAATCGAACCCTGGCATTATTCCACCTGTCCCGGGTGCTTCGGATCGACTACCGAAATCGCAAGTAGTGAATAGGAGATGTTGCCATCCTTGTATTTTGGCCCGCTGAAGCTTTGAAGTCAACCCAGGCGTATTTTATTTATTAGTCACCATGGATTGACTATGCAAATAGAGATCAATGCATTGCAAGTGAGCTGATTGATCTCATTTCGATCTAAGAAAATTTAAATATTCGCTCCATTTCGTGATTGGCCTTGCATTAAGGATTCTTGAAGGTATTCTTTTATAGCATTATATTACAGAATCAATCGCCCATGGATGCTCCGTATAACTGTCTAGTGGAACCTTCACTGATAAGATTTTCCCACAAGAGCAGGGGATTGAACAAGGATATGGGGCACGCAAGGAGGGGGGTGGGAATTGAGTGATTCTGGGGGTTCATTGGACATTTAGTGACCGTTATATCCGCTTCTTTCCACTTGTCACTCAATTGGACATTTTGTATTCCTCATCAAAAGTGACTACTACGCAAATAGTTGCGTAAAAGTGTAGGATTGCATAGACAACGAGTTATTGAATTCGGGCTAATCAATGTTTTTAGTTTATGCTGTATACACAGTGACTCAGATGATCACAAAAACATTACATGCATGATCAACCATCAAAATAGCAGCCTCAGAAACCTGGACGAGTCCGACGATAGGGGCCTTTGAATAATTTGGTAGGCATTTCGCGGCATAGCAAGCTATTTTCAATAGCCAGAATGTCAGAAGAATTCGATACCTCATCGGATTCGGAGAGTAGCCAGTACTCTTATGAAAGGAAAGATGACGGAAGTTTCTGGCCTGACGTATAATAATCACTAATTCCCCTGCAGTGATGAATTACTCGACGGTAATGATAATGAAAACGGAAAGACAGCCCTCACTTTATTATCATCCACTGGCGATTGGGACTTAGAACAGGCACTAGAGTTCAACGGAGATCCGCCCACTCTAATCCGTTCTTGTGTGCACGAACTCGTGAGTGCACAAACAGAGCATCGACCAAACACAACTGCATTACATTCTTGGGATGGCCAATTGACCTATCTAGAGCTGGATCGGGCAGCGAATAGGCTAGCCCACTATCTGATAGACGTTGCTGGAATTCGTCTGGCCGACCTCGTACACGTATGTTTCGAGAAGTCTATTTGGTTTTTTGTTGCCATTCTTGCTATAAACAAAGCAGGTGCGGCCTGGGTCCCACTGGATCCCTCACACCCTATTCATCGCCAGCAACAGATTTTGAAGCAAACCCGTGCTCGTCTGGCTTTGACCTCCCCTTCCAATACAACAATTTGCACTGGTCTAGTAACAGAAGTATTAGAGGTTACATCCAGCCTTGACCTGAAGCTAGTCGAAAAGTTTGGATCACGGCCCATAGCCCCGCTCGTTTCCGTCACTCCAGACCATGCAGCATATGTTCTGTTTACCTCTGGGAGCACCGGCGTCCCCAAGGGCTTCGTGATGGAGCATGGCTCTGTTTGCACAAGCCAAACTGCTATTAGCAGTAGACTTGGTCTTAGGCCAGGTATTCGAATTCTGCAATTTGCTGCCTACGTTTTTGATCTTTGTATTGGTGAGATTGTAGCTCCCCTGATTTGTGGAGCTACGGTTTGCGTCCCATCAGAACATACTCGAATGAACAACTTACCAGAATTCATTAATGTTACAAAGGTCGACTGGGCTTTTCTCACGCCATCTTTCGCACGCAGCTTGAAGCCCGAGGAAATGCCGGGTCTTGAACTTTTGCTCCTCACCGGGGAGGCTGTTGGCCGAGATGTATTCGAGGCTTGGGTGGATAGAGTACGCCTTTTTACTGGCTGGGGTCCTGCAGAGACCTGCGTCTTCAGTACCCTCCACGAATGGAAGTCTAGAGACGAATCTCCGCAAACTATCGGCCGACCCGTTGGTGCTTACTGCTGGATCGTTGATCCAGAGAACCCCAATAAGCTTGCCCCCGCAGGATGGATTGGAGAAGTGATGATACAAGGTCCCACTCTCCTCCGTGAATATTTGAACGACGCTGCGAAAACCAATGCAGCGACTGTGACTTCTCTCCCATCTTGGGCGCCAAACGCTACCTCACCAAATTGGAACCGGTTTTTTAAGTCCGGCGATCTCTGTCGCTACAATCCAAATGGAACTATAGAATTTGTTAGCCGAAAGGACACACAAGTCAAGATCCGTGGCTTGAGAGTCGAGCTGGGCGAAGTCGAACACAACCTACGCACTGCTTTACCGAACGTGCGACAAATTATAGTTGACGAGTTGAAGGGAGAAGGAGGAGATATGTTGGCAGCTTACTTTTGCTACAGCGATGAGACTCGCATCTTGAGCGTCGAAGTGGATTCGGAAAGTATCTTCCTCCCGTTGACACAAGCTATCCAGAGCCATATTACAACAGCTATTGGACAACTCACTGTCGCCCTACCTAGCTACATGATCCCAACAGCGTTCTTCCCCTGCAACTTCATGCCATCCATTACCTCTACCAAGATTGACAGAGGTGCTCTTAAACGACTGGCTAAAGCGCTCGATCAAGAGTCATTAGCTACATACTCTCTAGCTGGAGGAGAGAAACGCCCGCCTGAAACCCCTATGGAAGCACGGGTACAAGAGGGTTGGTCTAAACTCTTGAAGATTCCTTTGAATTCAATTGGCCGGGACGACAGTTTCTTTCGGATAGGCGGAGACTCTATTACTGCAATCAGATTTGTCGCATTTGCACGTGAGAATGGATTGCTGGTTACAGCCAAGGATATTTTTGCGGATCCTCGACTTTTTGCTGTTGCTGCTAAAACCACCGAAGATTCTCATCAACAATTACAAAAAGCCGAGCCATTCAGCCTCATAGCTCAAGATGAAATTACCGCCGCGAAGCTTAATATCCAGAAAGCCTGTGGATTATCAACCGAGCAGGACATCGAGGATATGTATCCTTGCACAAGCCTTCAAGAAGGTTTGATGGCCTTGACAGTCAAGCAACCAGGCACATATATTGCTAAGCACGTTTATCGTCTTCCCAGTACGATTGATAAAACTCTTTTTGAATCTGCTTGGAATACCACCTTAAATTTGTGCCCTAATTTACGCACCCGAATTGTGGCACAATCCGGAAACACAATCCAGGCTGTTATTCGTGAAGATTTGATGTGGGAACCAACAAAGGGGCTCGACTTGAAATCTTTTATGGGTGCATCAAGACTTATAAATATGCAATACGGCTCACGTTTATGTCGTTATGCCTTGATTGCTGAAGAAAGTGGCGATCATTATTTTGTCCTAATAATTCACCATGCTGTGTTCGATGGATGGAGTTTAAATCTTATGCTTAATATGTTATCAGAAATATTTGCCCAAAAAGCTGTATCGGCACCTGAGCCTTATTCAGGGTTCATAAGTTACATTCAGCAAATGGATCAAATAGTGGCTATTGATTATTGGAGGGCACAGCTGGATGGAGCTCAACGTTCCAAGTTTCCACGTTCGGATCCCGCAGTGGAGGTCCAACCTGCAAGTCGTTCAATGAGGAGTAAGGTCATGGCTGACTTGAAAGATGGCTCGATCACAAAAGCAACCATAATCCGAGCAACCTGGGCTTTAGTCCTCTCTCGGTACTGTGATTCTGATGATATTTGTTTCGGTACCACAGTCTCCGGCCGTCAAGCTCCCGTGCCGGGAATACACGGAATGGCTGGCCCATCTGTTGCTACTCTTCCAATCAGACTCCAATTGAACAGAAATGCGAGAATTTCTGATTTCCTTGACGCTATACAGCAGCAATCTGTGGATATGGTTCCTTATGAGCAATTTGGGCTGCACAATATTTCAAAAATCCACCAGGAAGCCAAAGAGGCTTGTGACTTCTCAAGTTTGCTTATTATTCAACCAGCACAGAGTATGGAGTCTTCAGATGATCCCAAAGGCAATAACGTACTTTTCTCTGTTGTCCCAGAATCACACGAGGACAAAAACGTCTTTGAAGGCTACTTTACTTACCCACTTGTTATTCAATGCTTCACATCCACTGACCACATCGAATTACTCTTTATCTTCAACCCCAATGTTATTCTCGAGTCCCAAATAGAGGCACTCTCCCATCACTTCAGTCACACCTTTCATCAACTTTTAATCAATAGACATCGCGTTCTTGGCGAAGTTTCTCTCACCAGTGAGTGGGATTTACAGCGAGCTCGAGAATATAACCCAGGAACGCCCCAGGTTATTCGTTCCTGCGTTCATCAGATGGTTGAAAGACAAGCTATAATGAATCCAAATGCTATTGCTGTAGATTCTTGGGATGGGCAGTTAACCTACTCCGAGCTGAACCTTGCTGCGAACAGATTATCTCACCATCTTCGGGATGTCTATGGCATCCAAACAGGAGATTTTGTCCATGTTTGTTTCGAGAAGTCCATCTGGTTCCTCGTTTCAATCCTAGCTATCAATAAGTCTGGCGCTGCTTGGGTGCCTTTAGACCCGTCTTATCCGGTCCAACGGCAACAGCAGATTGTTCAGCAAACTCGGGCGCGTGTTGCGTTGTCTTCGCCTACTAATGGGCATAAATGCACCAGCCTGGTACCCCTCGTTCTACAAGTAAGTTTGAAGCTTGACAAACTGCTCGTGGCCCAGAAGACATCCCCCATGCCACCTGTTTGCGGCGTCACGCCAGACCATGCGGCTTATGCGCTTTTTACTTCTGGAAGCACAGGAACACCCAAGGGTCTAGTTATCCAACACCAAGCCCTTTGCACAAGTCAGGTGGCTCTTGGAAAATACCTTGGATTATCTCCGAGCGTCCGCATGCTCCAATTCTCATCGTTTGTTTTTGACATTTGCATCGGCGAAATAATTGGCTCTTGGATTTTTGGTGCGACAGTATGCGTGCCATCTGATGAAATGCGTATGAATGGGCTGGAGAAATTTGTTAATGATTTCAAAGTCAATTGGGCCTACCTTACGTCCTCATTTACACGCACGCTTCGGCCTGTTGATATTCCTGGCCTTGAACTTCTCGTCCTTACCGGGGAGGCTGTTGGTCGAGATGTATTTGAGACTTGGGTGGGGAAGCTACGCCTTATCGCCGCCTGGGGGCCTGCGGAAGCCTGTGTCTGGAACACCATTCATGAGTGGCACACTAAGACGGAATCACCACAAAATATCGGCCGACCTGTAGGCTCTTACTGCTGGATCGTGGATCCCAAAAACCCTCATGAACTGGCTCCTGTAGGGTGTGTTGGGGAGATCCTTATCCAAGGTCCAACCCTTCTCCAGGAATATCTGGCGGACCCTGTTCGCACTGCCGCATCCGTTCTAACAAAACTTCCCAAATGGGCATCCGACGCCTCGCCTAAATGGAATCGTTTCTTCAAATCTGGCGACCTTGGCTACTACAACGCTGATGGCACTATCGAGTTTGTTAGTCGAAAAGATACTCAAGTTAAAATTCGAGGGCTTCGGATTGAACTTGGTGAAGTTGAACATCATCTACGCACTGCATTGTCAAGTGTTCATTGGGTCGCAGTCGATGTTTTGAAGGGAGACACCGGAACTATCCTTGCTGCCTACTTTTGCTTTGACGACAGAATGCAAATCTTGAGCGCGAACAGTAATGCGGATGACTTACTGCTACCTATTACAGTGGAGCTGAAAGATAAGATTATCTCAGCTATCAGCCATTTGACTATTCATCTGCCTAGCTACATGGTCCCTACAATGTTCTTTCCCTGCCGATTCATGCCATCGGTCATATCGGGCAAACTGGACAGAAATAGCCTTAAACGATCGACTGCCACACTGAGTCATGACCTGATAGCGATATACTCTCTTTCCGGAGACGAGAAACGTGCCCCTGAGACACCTATGGAGGTTATCGTCCAAAAAATGTGGTCTCAGGTCCTGAAAATCCCGATACATTCTATTGGTCGGGACGACAGCTTTCTGCGAATCGGGGGTGACTCTATTGCCGCTATTCAATTAGTCACACTTGCACGTGAATCAAATCTAACGGTTACTGTCAAGGACATATTTGCTGATCCTCGTCTGTACGCTGTGTCAGAAAAGGTGGTCGAGGGAAAGGGAACGGCTTTCGATGTGCGACCCTTCGAGCTCTTGTCAGCCGATGTCGGTGCGGTGAAGAACAATATTCAGGATCAATGCCAAATATCCAGCGAAAAATACATCGAAGATGCATACCCATGCTCTAGTACGCAGGAGGGTCTCATGGCTCTTGCTGTCAAGCAACCTGGTTCATATACTGCGAAGTATGTCTATCGACTTTCCTCTCAAATTGATACATCTCGCTTCAAGGCAGCCTGGGAATGCGTATTGGAAACCTGCAGTAATTTGCGAACCCGTGTTATTATCCATGAAGGCATCAGCATTCAAACTATCATCAAAGAAGAGCCTAAATGGGAGTCCGCGGGTTCTCACATGAGCCTGAACTTCTTTATGGACTCGAGAAGCATGAGTCAGATGCATTACGGGTCGCGGCTTTGTCGCTATGCTCTTGTTACAAACCAAAACGGAGACCGCTTTTTCGCATTAACTGTCCATCATTCCATCTTTGATGGCTGGAGTCTAAACATCGTACTTGAAAGACTTTGCACCACATACCTCGGGGCATCAAGCCCAGGCCTATTGCCATACTCCAGTTTTATCAACTACCTTGCTAAAATAGACGAAACCGCAGCCAGTATGTACTGGAATAAAGAACTGGCTGGAGCTCAACGCGCTGCCTTCCCTCAAGCTGCCCTTCTTCATTCAACACCAGTTTGCCGTGTATTGAAAACGAGCACGAAGTTCCCGGCGTCTATTGACAATTCTATCACGAGAGCAACTATTCTACGCACCGCATGGGCCATTCTACTTGCACGATACTCTGATTCAGGTGATATCTGCTTCGGTACAACAGTTTCTGGCCGTCACGCACCATTACCCAATGTGGAGAATATGCCTGGTCCAACTATTGCCACTGTGCCTGTGAGAATCAGGCTGGACAGGAAAGATAAACTACGTTCCCTGCTCGAAAAGGTTCAGCAACAAGCATCAGAAATGATTTCATATGAACAATTCGGCTTGAGAAATATTGCCAGGCTCAGTCCAGAGGCTAAGAACGCATGTGACTTTTCAAGTTTACTCGTAATCCAACCGATTCAAACTCTCATCTCAGGAGGCGACTCTCCTGACACAGTATTCGCGCCAATTGATTCCGATATGTACAATAAAGATCAATCACTTGAAGGATACTTTAATTATCCTCTGGCTGGTTTATGTATGATTCTTGAGGATCGATTCGAGTTCGATTTCATTTATGACTCCAACATTGTCAAAGAATCGACTCTTCAAGCATTCTCTAGGCAATTTGGCCATGTTGTCGACCAGTTATGCAGAAACCCTGAAGAAACCCTCGGAAACTTAGATACTGCTAGCCCCTGGGATACCCAACAGGCGGTGCAGTGGAATCAGCATGACAAAGAACTTGCCATGTCGGATGCTTGTGTGCATCAGCTTTTTGCAAACCAAGCACAACTTCAGCCTCAAGAAATCGCCATTGCTGCATGGGACAAAAGCTTCACCTATGATGAGCTGAATAGGACTTCTAATAGAGTCTCTCATCTTCTCATAAATGGCTTTGGAGTCAAACCGGGTGATTTAATCCATGTGTGCTTTGAAAAGTCTGCCTGGTTTATTGTTGCTATTCTTGCCATCAATAAAGCTGGTGGTGCTTGGGTCCCTCTTGATCCATCTCATCCTTCTTCCAGACACAAACAAATTGTACAGCAAACTGGAGCTAAGATTGCAGTGGCTTCACCAACTCACGCGGCGGCTTGCTCTGAGTTGGTGCCGTATGTCATTGAGCTTTCTACGCTCTTGGATCAAAAGCTCGGGAAGCGAGCAAAGAGAATGAGTATGCACCCGCCACCGGGCCATGTTACTCCCACCGATGCTGCCTACGTTCTATTTACCTCCGGCACGACCGGGGTCCCGAAAGGTGTCGTGATGGAACATAGGTCTGTCTGCACCAGCCAGGCGGCAATTGCTAGAAGATTAGGCATGCGGCCTGGTGTGAGAATCCTACAATTTTCTGCATTTGTGTTTGATGTATCCGTTGCTGAGACTATTGGTGCTCTTATTTCTGGTGCCTGTGTATGCATCCCCTCTGACACTGACCGCATGAATAATCTATCAGGGTTTATTCGTGACATGGATGTCACGTGGGCGTTTCTTACACCTACATTTGCACGAACTATCAAACCACAAGAGGTTCCCAACCTTGAATTATTGCTTCTAGCTGGTGAAGCCGTCAGCCAAGATGTATTCGACATGTGGTATGGTAAAGTCCGGCTTATAAACGGTTGGGGGCCTGCCGAGACTTGCGTGTTCAGTAGTCTCCACGAATGGGCATCTCCAGAAGAGTCTCCTGTTACAATTGGCCGACCCGTTGGTGGCTTTCTTTGGATTGTGGACCCCGAAAACCCCGAAAAGTTAGCACCAACTGGATGTGTCGGTGAAATAGTGATGCAAGGCCCAACTCTGCTGCGGGAATATCTTCATGAACCTACTCAAACTGCCAAAGCCTTGGTAACCTCCCCAAGTTGGGCGCCTAGGTTCGAAGCCCCTTGCTGGAGTCAATTCTATCTGACCGGTGATCTTGGGCACTACAATGCGGATGGCACAGTCGAATATATCGGCCGAAAGGACACTCAAGTCAAAATACGTGGCCTCCGTATAGAATTGGGAGAAGTGGAGCAGAACATCCGCACCTTTCTGAAAAGTGCCAAACAAGTAGCTGTGGGCGTTGTCAGAACTGAGCGTTCTACCAGTCTCGTCGCCTACTTTTCTTACAATGAAGATAAAAAGCCTCTTGACATTGACGACTATCGTCCGTTTATGCCACTTACCCCCGATATAGAGAGCCAGGTGACAGCGATGGTCAGTCAACTTCGCGTCTCATTGCCCCAGTACATGGTTCCAACCATTTATATTCCGTGTCATTATCTGCCTTTCAACGCATCTGGAAAGCTCGATCGAAAAGGGCTTCAGTCCATAACCTCAGCCCTGAATCAAGATGAGCTCAGTGCTTATTCTATGCATAAAACCGCTCACCAGGAGCCGGTGACAGAGATGGAAATCAAACTTCAAATGATATGGTCAGAAATTCTGAAGATTCCAGCCACCTCTATTGGACGCCAAGATAGCTTTTTGGCCCTTGGCGGTGATTCGATTTCTGCTATTCAATTAGTGACTTTGGCGGCTGAACGTGGCATTACTCTCACTGTCGCTGTCATATTTGACAATCAAATTCTGTCTGCTATTTCAGCCTCTGCATCATTCACGGCAAAAAGTAATGAGCCAAAAGTCGATCCCTGGACCTTGGTTCCCAAAAATCTTCACCCCGACATCACTCAAGACATTGTCCGGCAGTGCCAGCTCCACCCAGATCGCATACAAGACGTGTTTCCATGCACACCATTGCAACATAATTTAGTTGCTTTTGCAATTAAGCAACCCGGATGTCACTTCACACGATATGTTTTTGAATTACGTCAAGGGACTGATCTCGTTCGCTTTAAGATCGCTTTAAGAGCCACTGTTTTCTTATGTGTCAATCTCCGCTCACGTATTATTCTTTCAGAACATGGACCTATGCAGGTTATAGTAGATGAAAGAGCTACCTGGAAACAGGTTAAAGGATTTCCTCTTGTCGATGTCCTAAATATGCCCAGAGCTAAAATAGGCTACGGAACGCCCCTATCATTCTTTACCTTTGTTTCCGACGATAACGGCAACTATTTCGTCTGGGACCTGCACCATGCAATGTACGATGGGAGCACAATGCAACTGGTTTCTGGTATTCTCCAGGCGACTTATAATGGCCAAGAACATTTCCACCTGGTTCCATTCCAAAATTACATTAACTACACACTCTCAACCAATCAAGATGACGCACGACGTTTTTGGCTCTCACAACTAGAAGGCGCAAATACAACTCAGTTTCCCGACACCCGAACCCAGCTCCATAACACTAGATCCCTCAACATATTTTCCAGGAATATGCAAATTGAAAGACACAAAACTTTGGGGGTGACGACGCCAAGCCTTCTGCGAGCTGCTTGGGCCTTTGCCGTGGCAGAATATCTAAAGGTCAATGACGTAGTCTTCGGATGTCTCCTTTCCGGCCGCGACGCGCCCGTTTTAGGAATTCAAAAAATAATTGGCCCAACGCATTCAAATGTCCCATGCCGAATTCAAATCGATAAAGCGGCTACTATTGCCCAGTTCCTAGTCCGTGTCCAGGAACAAGCGAATGCAATGATTCCTTTTGGCCACACAGGCTTACAGAACATTTCGAAGCTCAGCGACACAGCCCGAGAAGCCTGCAACTTCCAGCATATTTTGATCACCCAACCAGTGCCAAAACTGAACGATGATTCTGAAGCCCCGTTTCATCTTGTCAATGACGAATCAATAGGCGTTAATAATGGAAATGACGACTACGAAATGTACCCACTTGTCATTCAATGCTTACAAGGGCCTGATGGGGATATCACTGTCCTTATGAAGTACAATCACCAATATGTTACCCTTGAGCAGATTCATTGGCTTTATGAGCAATTTTCTTTCATAGCTACTCAGCTAGCCACCAAAGATGCCAACGAACCCCTGTGGAAAATCCAGCGTTCTGACGTTTAGAATACCAATCAAACTGATTGATAGACTGAAAGTTTATCACTTTCTGTGGGAAATGGCCAATTCAGGCAATTACCTCGCTGCAGCCTCTGCGGCAGCAGCCTTCCCGTGTTACACAGCTGAGGGGATCTATAAAACTCCTTCTAGCCCCCCCTCTCTTAGCTTAGACAAGTCAATCTAATTCACATCAAGAAAATCACAAGCATAAGAGACCCCAAAGGGGCCCCCTACGGGAACCTTCCTGTGATCAAATAAGACCCGACCTAGCCCACCGACACTTTCTTCCATTTTACCACAATTTCGAAGAGCAAGTGAGACACTGAACGACTCCTGTATTCGGGGAGGCCAAGAGGGCTAAGGTTGCTGCGTTTATCACCAAAGCCAGTCGATTAGTATGACACAAGAAAAAACAGCAGATGTTATTTTTTCTCATTATTAGCCCAAAACGTTTAGCTAATCTTTTTGTGGGTAGAATCCGGATATTCGAAGGAAAGGTCACGAATTGCAGCTACTATACAATTGAGATGATTATGATTTCTTGATGATTCTAAGAGGTTCTCCTCTTCTAGGCTAGATATAGTGATGTTAGGTGTTTACTAGAAGTCACAGAGGCGGACAACCTGCAGCCGGCCTCCGGCCTATGTGGCACCCTGTGCAACACACACACGTTATTCCTTCCAGTTCCAGCACTTTTCTCCAACGTTTCTTTTATTGATCATTCTTCCTCGCCACTATTGACCTAGTAAAAAAAGCCCAGTGTACAGAGTCTGAAACGTCAAGAGCATCAAGGATGTACCAAGCTCCCGGCGCGTAGTGTTGAGTTTTGGATAGGGCGCGGCATTCCCCTAAAATCTTTTGAACTCAGGCCACGAAATGGAATGATTTGGTGACTCTGTTGCACTGGGGATAAGCCCGAAACGCTGCCAGGAAGCGTTGACTCATAAAATACAGTCGCCGAACCACCATGAGTTTAACATTTTGCAGCATGGGATGCCTGCAAAAAGACCACATATGCCGGCTTTCTTGGCTAAAATCAATGAATATATTTCCCCAAAGACAGGCCTTTAGGCTTTCTTAAAAAAAAATTGGCTTGAGATATTGTGGCTATTTTGCGCAGGACCAATGTAGTGAGTGCATTGGTCATGAGCCACGAGGAGACAGTTGCGTCCCTCAGTGACAAGAGTTGGATTGTCCGCGCCCAATGGCTTTATTGGCCGGCCCCAAAAAGTGGCAGTGTGGTGCCTAACAAGACGGCCCCACATATTTATTCGGGAAACGTCTGACTTAAGATTGAGCAAGCACCATTGAGCAAGTACTTGCTATGTATGTAAATTTGATTGATTCCCAATCGCAGCTCAGAGGCGCAATCATGAACAGTCACGGTCGCGTGCTTGTGTAATTTTCTCAATTTTCTTCGTCACGCACCGTCCAATTGACAACGGAAAACGAAAAAAAAAAACCCAGCCCAGGACGGTCGGCAAAGCAAGTAGGGAAAAGCATGGTTTCATGGATGTGAAAACATCCCCGTGAAAGGAGACACAATCCTGGCTAGTCCAGCCACCGGAAGCACGGGAGACGCAGGTGAAATGCCGGGGCCGCGCGATTCGCACAGAAGAGCTCTTGGCCAACCCAATCAAGGTAGGAATAGGGACCGTTGGGGTATTCGTGTGCATATGCGTGGAACTCCAACCTCGTAAAAAATCGTTCCAATTATAGAGCGTCTTGCAAAGCCGCGCACCTCTCGGCGTGGGGAATGGGTTAATTCGGCGGCTGGGACGTGGACCCAACCACGTCAATCACCAGCCTCCTTACCTCCCGCTCCCCGATCCCTTTTTCCAGCCGACGAATTTTCCCACTCCAGAAAATCGGAGACAGGGAGAAATGGCCTGGACATTTCCCTGATTACCTTTTATTTTTCTCTGCCCCTTCTCTCCCTTTCATTCCACATCCATTTTTGCTTGTCGGCGGCGAAAGCGACATTGGTTCGCGCTATCTCCCCTCCCATTTGAATTCTGATTGCCCCGCTATCCGCCATTCCAACATTGAGCACCCAACACGCCACACGCACCTGGGCACTTGAGCTCAAAACCACTTCTATGCCACCTCAACCTCGCGATCACATCATGAACATCGACGATCGTCCTCCGCGGAGCTCTCGTGAGGCCCGCGCCGCCGCCAGAGCTGCCAAGAACGGCAATTCACACTATCGACGTGGCCCCTCACCCGAGTTGGACGAATATCACTTTAGCGGCCCCGACGAGCCCCGGTCACCCAATTCCGACATTGCACTACAAGACGCCATTCTTGCACAAGCACAGCAGGTAAGCGTGTCCTCTGGGGTAACTTGCTCCCCTGATGCCTATATATCCCTCCGCCGCCACGACTTTCCGCTAACAACTGCCCAGCAACGCGTCGTCCCAGTCGGTCAGTTGTCTCGCAATCCGCCCGGCCAGCGCAGACCACAGGGTGGAAACGGCCAACGCGGCGGAGTCCCTCCCTCCCCAAAGGCTCAACCCCCCTCGTACTCGGGTCCTCCCGTGGACGACGAGTCCTCGCAGAACGGTCCAGGCAGGTACAGGCGTAACGCGCCTCCTGTAGGTCGCCGCCCCTCGGCATCCGACGGCCCAGCATCGTCCTCCTCCGTCCCCGATCTCCGCCCCAACCACGCCACATCCCCTCCCCGAGGGCCAAGCAATATGAACGGACGGGGGTCTCAGCACCTGGCGCCCGGCTCTCAAAGACGTCCCTCATCTCCCGGAGGCGGGTCAATGGATGGCAACGCCATCAATCGTATCCAGAGCCCCAGCGTCCAGAAGAGTGTACTCCAGCCCCTTGAGCAAAAGATGCACGAGTACGATCATCTGATGCAAGAGGCTCACAACCAAATGACACAACTTGATGAGGAAATCCGCATCATGCAGGAGCGCAGGGCCCAGGCTGAAGATCGATTCATGGAAGCCAAGGCCAAACACGACGACTACGAGCGGCAGCACCAGGGCGTCAGTAGAGCCCTGCGAGGCGAGCCTGAGCCCAGGATGCCCTCTCCCGAGCCCATCCAGCAACGCATGGTGCGCATGGAGAGCTTCGAAGATGAGCGGCCCATGAGCGTCCAGAGCTCCCACAAAGGCAAGGGACGTTCTCGAATCCGGCTAAGCCTCTTCAAAGGCAACTGACTATCCTTTTGTCGGCATTCATGACGTGTAATGACCAAGACGCTCCTTTCAACTGATCAATTTCAAAATACGGTACAGCGGATATAGTAACATTATGAACACGGGACGACAATTTCGTCAAATACTTTTTGTAATGATATGGATGGGCAAACACGAGGTACGGGTTGGACTGGGTTGCGAGTCGAACGGCGCTATGGGGTTTGTCATTAGTATAATTCACCAATTTATCACCATTGTTATCAAAAGTGGCTTTTTCTCAAAGGCAATGCAAAGCGGAAAAGGCAACGGAGCGCAAGTGTGGCGGGGAACAACTCCGAGCCGAAGCAGTCTTGACTGATCCTTTTAAAGATGTGGAAATGCACTAGCTTCGTAGTATTCCGCTAAAGCTGTTAGTAAAGCCTCAGTAACCGTGCCAAAAGTCGTGCCCAATCCGCCACATAGCTTGCTAGACTTTATATCTGGGGTAAAACCGGCCAACTTTGCCAACTGGTGACTGAAAGGCTGTCTGGTGCTTGTCATAGCGTGAGCTAAGTAAGAACAGAAAGCCAGCGGGGAAAATGGAAAGTCTTGATAAATTCACAGGCACGGACTAACAAAGGCTCTCGCAGTGGGAGTTCGAAACAGGAACGTCTTGAGGACCCAAAACGGGGGGGGGCGACTTCCAGCGAGGCGGAGCGGCTCGGATGAGAACACAATGCTCCGGTCAGGGCACCTACGTTATTATCTAGTATGTCAAATATTTGTATGTATACAAGAAAATTCTCTAGACCTATGAATCTGATTCGTATGCTTGTACAATATAATATGGAACTTTTGTTCGGAGAAATATTTCCTGTTTCCTTTACTCTGACGTCCATGAACCCACACATGAGTATCCTAGCTGAAGATGTCGTACACTAACACGCGATTCGGCTGCAAAACAAGCGAGTGAAAGAAAAAAAACAACCTCCCAAACATAATTGCCTCGGCATCATGATCGAAGCCACCACCGTCGGGAACAATAATTCCTCAAATAGGAATAATTTCTCATATTCATCTTAATGGGCAACCACCATGGAATGGATTACTATTTTGAACACTTGAGTTTCATCTCGCCTGAAACGTGGCGCATGTAGGAGTCTTGGCTATGGAGCGACTATCATGTCATTGATTCTCTGTGGTATGTGGGTTTTGTCCGTTGCGCTAATCCGATGGGCATTTTCGGATCACTGATCACCGCCCTTCATTTAACTGTGTTGGGCATTGACAATTCTCCTTGACCGACATGCTGGAACTCTAACTAGACTGAGCCATTCAAACCATACATGGATTAAATATTCCAAGACTCCTTAGTCACTTAATGCTGACGGGATTTGTCCAGAACGAATCGAAGTTCCTGAGTGCGGGGCTTTCAACCCTTGGAGAACTATCGTTTCTCTCATATTAAATTCCCGGGGTATCCGCTGCACTTAAAGCTGGTTTAGCATTCCGAAAGAACCGAGGCATATTCCAACTCAAATCATTAAGCTTTTACGGCACTTTCTCAGATGTCCTTTCCAGTATGGCGCTGTCTGGGGTCAGTTCCTCGATTGGATTGGCCTGCGAAGGTTTATAAAAGGAGATAAAGCTGCACCGGTACCTACTTCCGTTGTCCCAAAAATATAACTGTCCATGACCGTCAATCATGGCCGGCCTCAAAATTTCTGTTGTGACTGCCTTTATTTCTTTCCGTGCTGTCATTGCGGCAGGCTACTCAAACACCGCAAGTGGCCAGCTGCTCAAGTCCTACGACTATGTTATTGTTGGCGGAGGTGCTTCTGGCCTTACAGTAGCAAATCGTTTGAGTGAAGACTCTTGTAATATTGACCTTCCTTTATTTACTCTGACGACGTAACTCACGCATTTGCCAGCTAAGACAGTTCTCGTTATTGAGGCTGGTGATTTGTAGGTTCAACATCTCGCAACTGCGGGTCGAATTTGTCAGCTAACTGAACTAAAGCGATGCAGACGAAGACTACGTCAAAATTCCAGGCCTTGCGGGTGGCGCTGTTGGCACAAAGTATGATTGGAATACCACCTATACCGCGAGCGAATCGGTCAATTGGCGCAACATCTCAATCCCCCAAGGGAAAGTGGTTGGAGGCTCAACCAAGTTGAACCGAATGGTTTTTGATCGAGGATCCAAATCGGATTATGATCGATGGGAAGAACTCGGAAACGCAGGGTGGAATTGGGACGCATTACTTCCATACTTCAAGAAAGTCTGTAGGCTCTTGCCTTCTCCCCCATGCAATACAACTAACAGGTTCAGAACGAAAACTTTACTCTTCCTAGTGGTGACATTATCAAAGAATACGACATTACTTCTGAAACATCGTCTCACGGCTTTTCTGGTTATATGCATTCTAGTTATTCACCTTTCTTTTGGCCCACAACCAGTCAGTGTTCTTTTATAATGAAGCATGGTTAACGTATTGACCAGTGGTTTTATCTAGAGAATATTATCAACGCAATTGATGAGCTTGGCATTGACAGGTCTATTGACCAGGCTAATGGCGATGCTCTCGGAGGATACTTCTGCCCACATAACCAGAATCCCGAGACACTTGAGCGATCTTCCGCCCGGGAAGCTTACTATGAGACTGCTATCGCTCGAAAGAATCTCCATATTGCCACTGGCCTCCAGGTGACGCGACTGGTTTCGAAGAAAACTGGCGGTCGCGTTCGTATAAGTGGCGTGGAAGTAAGTGTCATGACTCGCCTCGGTGGGTCAGGGTAGGCCATGGGCTAATACAAGTGTGTTTTAGTTTGCTAAGAACAGAGATGCTTCCGTCGAGACAATTGAGGTGAAGAAAGAAGTCATATTGGCGGCAGGATCCCTTCACACACCCCAGATCTTGCAAGTCTCTGGCATTGGTGACCCAATTCACTTGGCAAGTATCAATGTCACAACCGTTGTTGACCTGCCCGGTGTGGGCCAAAACCTTCAAGATCATGTGATGCTCACAGTTGTAAATACTGGTATGCTTATCTGGCCTAACTTCGTTGTAAACGTAACTAATAAAAAACGCAGTGAATGCACCCCTTGTATCGAGCAACCTCAGTACCAACGCAACGTTTGCGGCGGAAGCAAGGGCCCAATACGACAAAGAGAAGAAGGGCCCTCTGACTTCTCCCACTGGCGACTTTTTGATCTTCTTGCCACTTACAAATTATTCAGACGCCAGTGAGATAATTCATAACAAGGCCGTTGCCCAAGACGGTACAACCTTTTTGCCCTCGAACACCCCGGCCGAAGTAGTCCAAGGATACAAGAAGCAGCAAGATGTGCTTAATAACAATCTCCTTAGCGCCAAGTCTGGAATTCTGGAAGTCATTTGGGCGGATGGGGCAATGGTCTTGGGACTTCAGCACCCGTATTCGCGAGGATCGGTCAGGGCCGCATCCTCCAGCACCTTTGATCCACCTGTCGCCGATTCTGGGCTCCTTAGAAATCCTTTGGATGTCTCTATTCTAAGCGAAGGAGTTAAATTTACTAGGAAACTAACTGGCACATCCGCAATCCAGGTTCTCGAACCTTTTGAAATCCTGCCCGGCGCCAATGTGACTAGCGACGACGCGCTTGAACAGTTTGTTCGCTCCAATGCGGGAACTCTATTTCACCCGGCCGGATCTACAAAGATTGGCAGCCCTGAAGAAGGTGGCGTCGTTGACTGCCAGCTGAAAGTCCATGGAGTGGATGGGCTTCGGGTTGTGGATGCAAGTGTGATTCCTCTGCTTCCAGCCACCCACACGATGACCACCGTATATGCCGTGGCTGAGAAAGTAAGTTTTTTTTCTTTTTCAAATCCGCCAAGTCCTTGTTTCATCCCGTTTTTTAACAAACTTTTAGGCTGCGGATCTTATCAAGCGTGGGTAGGGTACTTAGGACCAGTGTGGTTGTGATCATGATCTACCTACGAGGACGACCATGAAAGCATCCCATAGAATTGGTAGTTTTATCTTTAGTGTATTGGATAAAATTCCTATTTAGATTAAATCTTTTTCGCAATGCAGCTTTAGCTTTGAATGATTCCAAACAATACTTCCCACTCGAGCGACGCCTACTTTGTGTCAATGATTCACTATGAAGGAAGACGTGTTCCCGCTGATCGCGCTCTCGCTATGTAGGAAAATCGCGAAATCAATACAGAGAAGTTTATTAAGCAGCTTAACTCGGCTAAAAATTTTAAATCATGGCTATCACTTCAAGCTCTCTGTTGAAGCACAGGGTATGTTTCTCTGTTACGACTCAATGGGTGCATCCAAATAGAAATGCTAGTCGTTTTTGAATTGCAAACGCTATATTAAAAAAAATAGAACCACGAAATGAACGTATCAGCTACCAAGAAGATAGCTGACATTCTGGATTTCTGCTAGTAAGGCCCAACAGCAAATCAATTCAAGATTAGCACTTACTCGCGGAATTAAGCAGGAGCTGTAGTGTTACGACCTGTAACAGACCCCTCTTAGCATCTGTTATCCATGCCTGTAATTACAACTGTGGGTCGGTCCGGGTGTTGAAGAACGGTCACAAGATCTAGCAGCCGCTACAGAGTCGTCGTGATCATTGTTCTTATCTCTCCCAATCACCCTGGGGCTAGCTATGGGTTATATACACAGTCAAGGGCTACACAAGTATCACAAAGAGCGGCTAGGGAATTTACCCCATCTCTATGTACTGCACACCATTATTCCTTCTACACCCGTTCCAACAGCAACCAATGCGATTATTGACTTATTTTTTGGCCTAACGGGCTAGAAGGTTAAGTCGGGAAGCATGGATCCTTACATGTAGTCGTCCCTCCTTCATCCTTTGACTTGATACGCGAACAGCCCATTTCTTCTTCTTGGAGACGTAAAAGGGTCATGCATAGAGAAGGCTTTCATGCATTAAAATAACAGCGAACAATCGCGGAAGCAATAAAATTAGTATCCAGGAAATACGCGAAGCACAAATCATTAATGCTAGAACACGGATTGCTATGAAGCTAGTCTCCCGTTGCACAATGCCGCAATGCATAGGGTAGGGTAAATGATCACACACACATATTGGTGTGGAAATTGACAAGATTTTCTTTACCTCTACAAAACAGGGCTCAACAACCGTTCACAAGTTCGTGCGAGAAATGTTTTCGTAAAGGTCAGGTGACATGAAGCCAAGGGTACAAGGGGTAATTCACAGAGATAAAGTTCGCTGCCAAAAGGGTGTTGAAGTGATACGCGAAACTTTGCTTTCATCAGCCAGCATCTCTTTCCGCTTACCTGTGACGTTATTTGTTTAGCATATTGTTTTCGTCTCCGTTCTTTCGATGATATAGCGATAAAGAATATCATTCTAAATGCAAAAGCAAAGGATTTATATGAGTTGTTATAGATTAGATTGTTTGTCGATTGCATTTTTTCATCAAACCCAGCATCTAATGTTGACGAACCGATGCTACCATCATGCTGCTCAGGTTCAACAGTCCTCGAAGAAATCATGACCGAGGGAGGTATAGAGAGTATTTACGAATGCGAGAAACTCGGTATATACCTCGCAAGGCATCAATTAGTTGACCTTTCGAGGAAAACTTGGTCATGAAACACCAACATTGACGAGGATTATGAACCATCCAACATTTACGGACAAACCTTCTGATAGCAAGCAAAAGGCGAGCCCACGCCTTTATTAAGGCGGGCCCCAAAATTTGCCTGCCCCGATAACCTGGTTCCTTGTACCTGGGTTAGTTATTGGGCCGGGGAGCTGTACGGTCGAGTCCGCGGCCCCGAAACTGTGGGTGGCCGTGGAGATGCTGGAGGGCCCTTCCCCAGCAGCTCGGTGACCCAAACAGGCAACTCTGGCGCGGTAGCGAAATCCACGGGAGCGAAGGCTGAGTCCCCCTCTTCTCGGTATCCAATGTAGCATTACTTCACGTGGGATATGAGCAGATCGGTCTCGAGACGGGCAAAGGCTGGAGCGGGTGCAGGCATCTTGCTGGTCAAGCTGGGCAGAGAAGGGGCATCGGGCACGCGACAGCGATTTGAAATGGCGATGAAGGGTCTGTCGGGCCGCCTGGAACCGTATCCCTGTTCAGGTTGCGCAAAAGAAGAGCGACGGAGCCCCGTGGAGCTCCAGATGGAGATGCATCCCAGGATGGGAACAGCCCACAGCCTACCGGAGAGCCTGGGCGAGTATTCGCATGCTGCGGATGCCACGCGACAATTCTGCAGCCGGGTAACCTTGTGCAAGTTGATGGACACGCAAGTCGCGGAGTATCAAATGCACTGGGGCGAGGCGAGCGTAATGGAATGGTTGGCCCTGCGTTGCACAGCAAGCGTGCCACTTACATAGCATTGCAATCATCACCTTCTGGAACAATGGGCGTGACCACAATTGCGTGGGGAGGGTGACGCCAAAACCCTTGTGCCGACCGCGCCAAAGTCAACAGGCGCTGAAGCTGATTGAGGCTGAAACCGAGGCGAGGCCATCATGTCAGCTGCCAATGTGCACCAATTGCAATGGCGTCGCGGAGATTTGACGTAGCTTGCGTAGAAGTAGTGCATGCGACCAGCGGTGACGGACTTGGGCCTAGGGCACAGGGCGTTGGAGGAGCGGCGATGAGTGTGCGGGGTTATATTTCGGAGATTGAATGTGCAGCCAATTTATTGATACAGCATGAGACCGCTGAGGAGCTGGTTCACAACATGGAACGCCGAAGCCTTACTTACGGCTTTCGGTCTCCGAATCAATGCCGGTGATGGTGGTTTTGTTTGGAGCCGCCTCCCCCACTCCCTCCCAGCTAGCCTAATGTTGGAAATGGCCTACTGGAGGGTGTACGCACACATCTATATCATGTTGGGCCAAGGCTTAGCGCATCTGCAGCGGCTCTCCGGAAAGACTGGGAAGAAAGCAAAGCATTGAACACACCATGTTCGTCGAGATCTCCAGGCAGTGCAGCTGAAGTTCGAGACCGAATAGAAAGAGGAGGAAAAAAAAAAAACCAAGTGTCCAGCACACTCCGCTTTTCGCCCGTGTAAGCAGTCGTAATACCCGGCATCATCCGTGATGGGATTCATTTCTGGGATTTTTCGTAGGACCGGGGAGGCTGCGGCGCTGTCTCGCAGGCGATCGCAGTGGGGATGCCTCTGGACAAAATAAACAATGCACCCTCGAGGCGCGCACAAAACGAGCACTTCACAGGGCCCGACAGGGCATGTGCAACCAGCCAACGTTAGGTGGGGGTCCAGTGTGACGCCTACACGTGTAGTTGGAGAATAGCATTGTCTCGATCACAACCCGAAGTTTCATCCATCACAAAGAGGCACATAAAGACAGTGTGTTGCATCGCATTTGATCTGGATAAAGGCAGGTGACCAAGTCAAGTGACGCTCCCGGGTGCGACACTGCGATGCGCATAGGAGCTGCGACTCAGAAGTTGCCATGCCACGCCATCAGATGAAGAAGCCGTTGAGCTTTCTGCATAGTTTTCTCTCATCTCCTCAAACTCGAGAGGGGCTGTGAACAGATTTATGCCCGATCAACGCCAATGCTCAACGTTTGGTGCTCAGCTGACACATTCGAGCGACAAGAATCGACAGCCGTGCATACGTTGAACCCAGAGCGACAGCTTGGGAAAGGAACCAAGCAGACTAGGCCAATGAATGACCTATGACAAACAGGAAGATGAAGAGCATCGAGGCAAAAATAGGGACGTGGGGCAAGAGTCTGGATGAGCCCATCCACTCGGTCAGTAGCCCCAGAGCTGACGACCCCCGCTAAAAATGCCTGGTTCAAGGGCTTGGCCACTCACAAGCAGCAGCGATACGCCACAATGATGGAATCGCGAAAACGATCGTCAACTGCACAGTGAGGATGGGCTGCTGGCTTCACAAAGCCCTGCGTTCATACTTTGTCCAGGCGCTAGGGGCTTGGTAGGGCACAATGAAGAGTCATCGGGAGCCCAAGCTTTGTGCGTCGCATGTGTTTATTTTCTTTGTGCGTGGATGTTTCAGTTATTTTTTCCTTTTTAGCTTGGAACATATATGTTGACGACAAGCCCATCTTGGGTTTGGTCGGTGTGTTGCCAGGGCGTGGTGGTGTGCTGTGCGTCACTAATGCAGCCCGCGGTCGAAACCATGGGGCGGAAGCATTGGTGATGTTGTCATGCCGCAGATTGCACGATGCTGGATTCGCCGCCCTGTGCCGTGAGGGTTTCGGCTACATGCTTTTGTGCTCGTTGAACTGGGGCCAGGAGAGGGATATGACCTGTGCTCTACTTTCTCGTGGCCTGCCATGCTAGCTCCCACCAGCCATGTCCCGGTGCCGCCCCGTCTGCCAGCGGACGATGGGCCAACGGGATCGAGGGAATTACACGTGCCCCTCATTCAGACCGACGACCCGGCCTCAAGGAACGACAGCGGCGAGTGGTGACGCTTCGGGCCAGACATGCAGTAGTGCAGCTGGCGGTGCCTGGGCGTGGGAAATTTACAAAGGTGAGACACAGGTGGATTGTTCGCACCGCCATGCTTTGTGCAGCTTGTTAAGCAACGTAATGCCTCGTGGTGGCTTGTCACTCCACCCCCTCCCTCGCTTGGACGCATACCAGTTCAGAGTTCCAAGGCGCTGGTGCTGGTGCTGGGGAGAGAGAAACAGGCGGCTCTGGACCAAAGCTGTCGCCCAAGACAGGTTTTGGTAGCCCGCCCATCTGGCCAGCACCCTGTCCTTGTCTGTTATCGGAGATGGGCGAGGCCCTGCAAACTTTCGTTCTTTCCAGGTACATTCGTGTTGAATTTTTTTTTCCTTCGGCGGGTCGGGTGTCTCTCTTTGCCTCGTCTTTTTACTAGTCTTTAAAACACGGTAGACTTTCGCTCTATCCGTTGCCAGGTACCTACATACACCTACACAAGGCCAGCGGCTTGTGAGGGGCCATGCACCGATGTTGTCTGGTACCGTTGTGTCACTCGTTTTTTTGAGTTAGCCCGGCGGCCCCCAAGGTAACAAGGCATCTCCCAAAGGCCATTCCCAAGTAGATCGCGCAGGGTTCCTAGAGACGCACCAAGGCTGATCAACCTAAAATCACCACCAAATGTGCCGACGCGTCCAATCGAGTGGCAAACACAGGCCGGGAATGCGTGTAGGGGTGAATAAACCTGACGCTGGACCGTGGCTTCTTTTTTCTGCCTTTCTTTGGCAGCGGCAGGTGCTGCTGCGGCGCTCTGTGAGTAAGCAAAGTCAGATGCGTGATGCCGAGAGTTGGTAGAACCTATGAAACGTGTGTGTCTGTTCGAGGCCACCAGGGCAACAAACAATAATGCCGTGACAGTTCCAACCGCCACTGGCAGCCACGGTTGCTCTTAGACACTCCCCCGTCTGTCGGTCGCTCGCCCCCTATAACTTAGCGCTCCTCAGGCAGGCGAACTGCCGCCTCCCATGTGCCCCCGCCCAGAAAAAGTCAAGCCCCCTCCCCACCGCGACGCTAGGTCGGGCCATCCCACGTCCACTCGGTCATCTTCCTCCCAACTCCGCTCCCCCATCATCTCCATCCGGCTACAGGCAGCAGACGACGCGCTAACGCTCAATGCAGTACCGCCAGTGACGCCGCTGTCTCTCCAGAGCCGTCTCCTTTTCTTTTTGTCCACTGTCTCGTCTCGCTCTTTTCCACCACCACCACCACCACCACCATACTCCCGGGCACAAATCCGCCAGATCGGGGTCGGCCTTCCCAAGCCCGCTACTGCACCATCCCGGCCTCTCCCTGGCCCGGCTTCCCCATTCTCTGTCGAATCCCCTGGCTGCCGCTACATTCAGCTCATTCTCCATCTTTTCCCCCAGCCGACCCGGCTTCAAACATCATCTCACTCGTCTTCCCACCTCAAGACCCGTCCATTCTCCTTCACCGAGCGAGGCCACCACCCCCACGCCCTGACTACTTCCTCTCCTGCTTTCCCCTTGGCTCGTGATGGACTTTAATGCCCACTTCACTGCCGTCAAAATGAATCTCACAACCCTCTAGAAGGCGCTGTCTTGCCGCGCGAGCACTTGACCACAAGTGTTCCTCGACAACAAGGCACACGTCGCGACGTCTGCAATACATTCTGCCAAGACCTCCATCTGCTCCAATCGCCATTCTAACATCACCGATCGACTGCTGCTCTCCTTGGAATAATCCGGTTACCACTTGGTTCACTTGTCATCACCGCCATCTTCTCATCCGACCCTTCATCAACAAGTCCGAATCTTCCACCCAAACCACCCATCCCCCTTGCTTCTTGGACCCTCACCAACCTGTATCTCCGCCTCTCAACGCATCAGCCGTATGGATCTTACATTGCCCGTCTTGGATATGGCCTTGAAACGCAGTTCACATGTCCATATGAACGAATCGCTACGCTGCCACGAAACCCAATACAACACATCTACAACCCCGTTCCGACCAAGACGCAACTCTCTCACACCCGGCATCGAAGGGATAGTGCAAGTACCCAAAAACATGGAAGAGGGCCAACGAAAGATAACCTCCGCCCAAGAAACCGCGACCCTAGCACGGTCGCAAAGTGTATCGACCATGGGCAGCAAGGAGAGTTTGGCGACCAAGGCTTATGAGTCGACTGGTAAGTTGTGAGAGAGCTCACGTGTGTCGATGAAAAGCTAATAAACAATGTGCCAGCCATGTCCGTCTCTTCTTCTACATCATCACTCTCCTCGCAAACTTCAGAACACCCTCCTGCGCCACTGAATGGACGGCCTCTCAACTTTGGCGTCGTCGTGCCTGGTGTATATCGAAGCAGCTACCCCAGTCCCTCCGACTTCGAGTACATCAAAGGCTTACGGCTCAAGACTGTGGTGTAAGTGACATATTTATGATAATTACATGACTACACACTTACACCAAATGATACAGGACTCTAGTGAAAAAGGACAGTCGCGACCATGAGCTGGAGGCTTTCCTCGACCGCGAAGGCATTCGCCAAGTCGTTTTTGACATGAAGGGCACCAAGAAAGAAGCCATCCCCCTCAAGACGATGAAGTCAATTCTAAGCATTGTTCTCAACAAGGACAATTACCCTTTGATGCTACACTGCAACCACGGCAAGCATCGGACAGGGTGTGTTGTTGGTGTAGTCCGAAGGGTCTCGAGCTGGGACACTTCCAAGGTGTTGGACGAGTACAAGGCCTTTGCGGAGCCGAAGGCTCGCGAGTGCGACCTAGACTACATCAGCAAATTCCAGGTGTCAACGCTTCGACTCTCCACAGACGACAACACAATGCGCAGTCCAGTTCACGCCCGGACATTTTTTCGCACTCTATTGTTCTCGTTCCTTGTGTTAGTCATTTGGCTTGTATCAGGATCACAAATGAAACCCGTGACGAGAGAGGATCATCTCCTCAGCTAAAAGGGACTTGCCACCAACTCCGTTGTGTGCTCACGATTCTCAACGAAACTACCAATTTCACTCACCACCACTTGTCCACCACTATCCGCACACCTTTACGACTTTCTCGATACCCACACATGGCAACAAATGGGGCTGAGCTCTGGCATGAGCTACGAGGAGAGCACAGCAATGGATGGGTGCGCTTTGGGAGGAGCACTCCATTGCTGGTTCAAGGTTTCGTGACGATAGCTTAAATCTTGCATTTTCATGGCTCCCACTGGTCTGGAGACGCATCAAGGGCTGAGACCGTCTCCGAGTTTAATTTGGCGTTTTTTACATGTTTTTATTTCAGACGAGCATGGGGCATTGGAACAGGTTAACCTTCATATCTTTGGTCGTTCGGCGGGGGGAAGGCCTGCATACAGCATCGTATCGTAACTGCATTGCTATAGAATCAAGAAGTCTGGATTACCCAACTGCTCAGTATGGTCCGAAGAATATGATGCCTACGAGGCTCTGGCCAATTGTAACAATACATCAAAGTTCTTCCCATCATTGGGCATTGAAGGTCCGTTTCGATTCGGGTTTGCATGTAGGTATGCTGATTTGCTGGTGTGCGTGTCCCGGTCGTGTCAATATTCTATCCGTATCTGCGTAGTATCATTACGTGTGTGCATTTACCCATTGGCCGCTCTCCAACGTGGAATTTCCTCTCGGAAATAGTGATGTGGTACACTTTGTGCATCGAGGCGCGGCTTTTCTTTTTTTGTACACTCTCCATATCGTACATGAACCCAGCCCAACTCGCTCCCAGAAGCTGCCATGCTACTCATTAAGTATTTGTTTTTATTCGTCTTCGTCATCAAATTGACCCCAGCGGTTTCGATCCTTCCTGTCTTGGGCATCCTTTACAAAGTCGCCCTTAAAATAAACCCACCCGCCAGCAATGCAGTTGGCAGTCCCCAGGCCAATGGCGGTACCACGCACGACACCCCGTATGGAGAGCTTGGATCGAAAGGACTGTCGGCGGCGAAGTGCCAGCAGGGCGTACAGTCCGGACCAAGCGGCTGTCATGCCCGCGCTACCAGTCGGGTAGCCCGAGAGATTAAGGTATGAAGAGAATAGCAGGGCCGGTGTGAAGGTAAAAAGCGGGAGGGCCTGCATTGGACGGGCGTGCAGGGCGAAGATGAGGGTTGCAAGGAGAGAAGGGGGGAGAGATGCGGCTGGGAAGGATCGTCAGTGCCGGTTCTGGTGGTGAGGTGGCATGGCAGATGATGATGATGGCCTCATTGCCTGGGTGGATGGGAGTGGCGAGGCAGAAAAGAGGGAAAGGACTTACAGCCCCAGTCATGAAGCCTATCGGCCAGAGACTTGGCCGGGACGCCGGGGTCCTCAGCTGCCATAGTGCGTCTTGTGCGGCTTTGTCGGGTGAGTCAATGGCGGGCGAAGGATCCGCGACTGGAGATTTTGTTCGTCGTCGCAGCGGTGCAGTGACGGGCGGATGTGACGTCGCGACGACGCAAGGAACCAAGCAAACGAGCCAAACGAGCAGAACAGGGCATGGCGGGGCTGTTTGGCGCACGCAGCCTGACTAAGCAGCCCTGCCGGTACCCATCCCCGTCCCCCGGGCCTGGCTCTCCTGGGCTCCCGTAACTTAGCCGCCGTGCGTCAAGCGATTGCGTCTTTTACCCGCTCAGCGAATGAGAGGGAAACAGTGGTGCAGCGCCGGCCAGCTCCAGGCAGACGAGACGGACGGGAACGGACACGGACTTGGTTGTCGTGCGATGCGGCAGTGGCATTCCGTAGCGCTCGTGCCGCCTTCACTGGCTTCACTGCCACGGCCCATTCTTCCTCTGGTGATGCTCCGTTGTGCTCACTCGCCAGACGAAGGAATAAACCGTGTGCTTCGCCCTCCTTGGCCCCCGCGCCCATCGCCCGCAGACCAGTCGTGGTACCGCAGTGTAGCAGTCACTTTGGTAGCTTCAACCCCCAAAGTCTGACACCCTAGGATCATCCGTCAGCGAGACCCTGTCGCTTCCGTAAACGAGAAAGTATCGCGAAATTTACTACCTTCCTCCCCCCCCCCCCCCCCCCCCCGGTTGCATGAAACTGTAAGAGAAATAAAAAAATGAAAAATAAAAATAAAATAAAAACACACACCGTATTAATCATTTTACCCATGACGAGAAGAACATCACCCCGTAAGTTGCCCCGGTCCGGCTTGACCGGGGGGAGGAGAGGGGGGAGGAGGCGGTGGTTGATGAGTGGGACGCGTGAGCGATTGCGAACACTGCCACGTCCCAGAGGTGACTCGAAACAGACAAATAGACGACATTCTGGGGGGGAGGGGACAACTGCGAAGAAACAAGTCAAAGGCTAGCAAATAAACGTCTGACATTCCAATCAATTCATCACACACCATTCCATTCAAGGAAACAAATACCATTGCTAAAGGCCATCACCTGCAAAATGTACAAAAGAATTAACAAAAAAAGTCTACATTAGCGGGGATAAAGTGGCAATCCTCAACCACACCCATCCCAATAAATCTTATCCGGGCATCCTCTACCTATTGTATATAAATATATCTCTCTCATGTATGAAAAAGGAAAAGAAAAAAAAGAAATTAAAGATAACCCAAAACCCCTCCCAAAAAGATAGCACAGGCAAATAAAAATCCAAGACAGTGAAACAGCGAAAAGGAAGAAGTAAAGGAACGAAAACCAGAGACGAAGTAGTGGAAGTTGTTGAAAGGAAGAAAAAAGGCTGAAAGGGGTATAGCATGGTGCTCATAATGGTACAAAATCCGTCTCGTCATGTTTTGGTCGTGAAAAAAGAAGATGAAAAACTGCGCGGCGGCGTCATTGTCGCTCTCGCCCCACCGGCTTGCTGTGCCCGCCTTGTCGCACAACCTTGTCGGGCTTACCCTGATCGCCAAACCCAGGCAAGAGAGTGGTGTGGGTGACCCATGCGGAGCGCCCTACTGGCGCGAATAGTCGCCATAGTCGCCCCAGTCCCCTCCTGGCTGCTGATAGCCGGCCTGCTGGCCGTACGGTGTCACGTACTGCGAGTACTCGTCCCATGACTGGTAGCTGACATCTGGCGCATGCGACACGCTGTAGCCATGCGAGGCTGCCGTTGACGCGGGCATCGCATAGCCACCGCCCGGGACGGCCTCGTACTGCTCTCCCCCAGCCAGCATGCCCAGGTCGAAGCCGTCTTCTGGGCTCAGCGACGAGAAGTCGAACTGGCCCAGAGCGTCATCTTCCTGGGTTGTCGCTGAGCGTGATGCGTGTCCGTGGTGGTGATGCTTGCTGGACGGCTTCTTTGAGGAGCCGCCGCCGCCGCGGCGCGATCCGGCGCCTGAGCTGCTCGAGGTGCTCTCCTCCTTCTTCTTGCCCTTGCGGGAAGACTTGGACCCTGAGCGCGTATACTCGCACCGGAGGTTGTTACCGAGACAGCGGTCGCACCCGTTCTTGTCTCCACTACAGCGGAGCTGTTTGGTCACAGCATGTTAGCACAGTCGCTCATTACCGTGTAAGTGAAGCGTCGGCCACTTCGCGCAGCCTGGCAGGGGGGAGGGGGATTCTCGGGGGCCAACCCAAATGACATACCTTTTTCTCGTGGCAACGGTCGCAGGCTTGGTGAGAGCTGGAGCGGGCCGTTACGGGGTCGAAGGCGTTTCGAACGCTCTGGACCTCGTCCGTCTCAGGATCGTACTTCCAAGTCCCAAACATGGTTGAACAGCAGACTCGGTTCAGCCTTGCGATGTGCAGCTGTGTAAGTGGAGTTGGTGGCGGTCTTGTTTGCTCAAGAGGCGGCAGACTACGTCACAAAGTGGTAGAAGCGCAAGGCGTACTGGACTAAAAGAGAATAATGGTCTGGATCTGAGGCAGATACTGCTTTCTGGAATCGGCGCTGGCTGCCTTGAAATAAGGAAACGAGACCATCGTTGACCTTATAAAGTGATAGGCATCCACGCCAACTGCAAGGGGGTGGGCGTCTTTCCACAAGCCTCCTCCATCGTTGCTTGCACGGCCTATTCACGCCGTTTGGATTGGGACATACATACGACTCTGTGACTACTCTACGTACCTACGTACCCGCTTCCCGAGCCGCACCGCCCAGGCATCTAGGCTCCAATCCCGGGGTGCTATGTCATGTCTGGGCCGGAGTAGATGGTGGTTACCCGCGCTCCCGAGCCCACCCAAGAGGTCGACCCCTGGTCCGTTCCACCCCAGGTAACTAGCCTGCTGGGGTTTGCTAGTTCCGCGCCCCTCCAGCATTCTGGGAACAACGATGGGCGAATTTGCACTTTGCTGTGCGAGGTTGGTTCCTCGGTGCTTCCATGGGAGCTACCCTCATGCTCACCCTCCAGAGCAGGGGCTTCGGAGCGGCGATGCCAACCCACGGTCGGTCGCAGGAGTGCGGGACTGCTCTGACAGCATGACCCAGGCCCGTGGTAACGGGTAAGAATGTGTTCCCAAACGGGGGACTACCCGACGGGAGGGGATGGTTTTGGAACAAGACACGAGCAAGCAAGGAATTTTTTTGTGTTTTTTTTTCGCATATGCATTTGCGGTTGAGAGTTGCGAATAATACGGCGTCACAAGAACGGCTGAAAAGAGGCCGTGCTGGGCAGGCAGAGGCACACAGGCAGAAGAGGGTGTCATGGTGGCTGATTCGCCCCGTGTTAGCAGGCGGTTGACCAAGACGCGGCTACACACGAGTGAGGTGGGCCACAAGACCAGATGCGAGTCACTGGCTCAAGCACCGAGAGGTGTCGGCAGACGCTGGATTCCAGCAAAGCATCCCAATGCCAACCCGTCCACTATCCCACGGCTGCGCTGCGCTTGCCTGCGGCAGCGCATCCAGACTGGCTTGGCTCTCAGACGTGGTGGGCGGCGCTTGAACGAGAGCGGCGGGGACCCGGCACCCTCCCCACCCGTGTGCCTGGAAGAGCCAGGATCAGCTGTGTAAGGCGTTGTTGGTAAAACGTTCCATTGGCAAGGAGGTATAATAGTGATCCTACTCTACTGAGCTGAGTTGCTGCTGGACGACGGCCGAGCGAATAGGAGAGAAGCGTCGAGGGCTTGGGAGGGAAAGGTGGAGGCTATGCTCTCATGACAATTGCAATTATTTGTTTTATTTTATTTTATTCTGTTCCATTTTTTTGCCTCTTGCTCTTCCCCCCCCCAGGATGCATGTGCATCCATCCTACGCGACCATGGCGGTTATCTTGCAACGAAACTAGGCCCTGAAATGACTCGGCCGAAAAAAGCCAAATAATCGAGATGGGGAACGTCGGCAGCAAAGCGGCCCCCATGTGACCTGGCCATTGCTGAGCTAGCCAATGCTTCATCTGCAAAAAAAACCCACTGGACCACAACTATATCGGGCTAAACAGGGTCACGAACCTCGCGCAAGATCAATCAAAATCTAGGCAAAGGCATCCACAGTTTCCACTCTAACCTTGAAATCCCCCCATTGCCAGCGAGCCAGGCCCCCAGAGAGGACAATGGCACCATTCAAAGAGGAAATAAAATGCATTGACTCACTCGCCATTTGGTACAATGCTACAGCGAGCAGGGATTTGCCCCGCCTTCCCGCTCATGCATACACATCACAATGTGCTCTTTATTCTTTTTTGGGGTCCGGGTTCCTCTCTGCGTTCTCCCGTCCGGAGCACACACGGAATTCCGTATCGGACGCAACTTGCGCAAGCCCCTGGCTCCCAAAGTGGCAGCTTTTTCGGTAGAGCCAGGGTTGTCAGTCGACCAGTGGTCGACAGTGGCATGCTCATGTCATCGACGATGTCGCCAAAGGATCATGCATGCTGTGTGGTGCTTCTTCAGCCTCGCGCCGCGCCTCTATTTCGGGACACATGGTTCAGAGACCAAGGGGATCAAGGGATGAATTCGGCAGGCTGCGGATATCATGAACAGTTTTTTTTTTCTTTTTAGAGTTTTTTAGTTTTTTTCTCCCTCATCTCGGTCTGAACCAGCACATGCCGACGTCTTATTGTTTTCTATTCCAACCCAGTCTAGGTTGCATTTCGCTTCCTTCAACATCATCACTTGACGCTTGTTCCAGCACAGCCTGAGCCGCAGCTTATAGCTGAAGGCCAGGGTTTCCCCATTGACTCCCTTCCCAGTGTACCCTGTGAACCTGTTTCTTGGCTGCAGGCCGTTTGGTGAGGGACCCAATATCCTCAATCGATGGATTGTTACACGGCATATCCATCGTTGCATTACCCAAACGGGGTATGACCTCGAAGTACAGCCCGTCAAGAACAGAATGAGATAAGCTGCTATCTGCAGGTGCAATGAAATGCACTGCCATTATTCCCCTGCTTCTCTATTGTGAATGCACATAATCGCTCTAGTTGGTCAATGAGCTAGTGGGGGGGTGTTGGTTACTCGAGGCCTGCTGGTCCCGGCGCTGGCCAAAGATGAGCAGCGGGAGGATTCGTCTTGCCGGCTCGAGTCACACGCCCTGTCATGATGTGCCGAGACAGAAACGTCGTGGTGGTGGAGGTGAGCATCAGGGTCGTGTATGCACATTTGAGCCTCGAGTTGTGGGGTCCAGGCTCCTGCAATCCCCTCCAGGCTCGAGGGGTAGAGTGTAGGCGTCATGGGTCTGTGGATGTTATTTTAGTCTCATAGACCAGCGATACCTACGGTAGTAGTTTGGGTCGAATACGATACTACCCCTCCTCGAGGTGTTTTATGTCTGGTGCTGACGACGATCGAGAAGTGGATGTCAAGATGGGAGTAAGCGACGATCAGAGGATCAACTGCCCGGGCCATAGTCACAATCTTCCCCCCCCGGGGAGGGGGGCCTAAAAGAGCCAGCCCCATTCGAATATCTCAGGGTCAGGGGAAGAAGCAAAGCATGATTTCCATAATTGCGAGTCAAGCTTGTATTTTGATTGTCAAGATGATAGTGAGGCTCGAAAATGTCCAGCCGTCTCTCACAGATATTAGCTGCACAAAGCCAGACAGTTACCAGATTCCCTTATAAACCTATCCAAGTCTTGCTATTAAAGTAGTATCTATCTAAAATAGGGTTGGTCTTGGCCCGTTCGCCTGGGCCAATGGTGGAACGACGGGCGAAGAGCAAGGGCCATTGTACTTGAACAAATGAAGAAGGAGAAAAGGAAGGATTCAATGAGATCTGACAATGCGTATCTTTTTTATAAACAGAATATATGTGAATCAGTCGGACAAAGCGGCAAATGTCTGATCGCGTGTGAACTCGTCTGTACTTAGCAACCAGAGGCTCAACCGCAACCTAGTTCCTGGCAACATGAGAATAAACAAATCAACATTACCAAAGTACATAGCTTGTGTCAATTTACTTGGAGAGCAAGGGGAAGCTAGTGGCTGGTTCTTTCCGAGAAGGTGTTGGTGTTGCGAAAAATGCCACATTGCGTACAACTAATTAGAAACCAACGGGCGTAGAAGCCGCGAGAAGGTCGGAGAAATGGCGCCATCACTGGGCATACCGGTTTTGCAGGCAGGTGCGGTGGCCTGGAACCCGGAAAAACCATGGGCACCGCGCACCCACGGCACCCGCCACGCCCGAAATGGTACTGCTCACAGTGGTCCACAGCCACAACCCTTTGAACCATTCAGCGTGCGGCCGTGGCACAAAGGCCAGCAAGACATCCGCGCACCGGCTTCCAGAAACGTGCTACGTACCCGTCCATCCTCGACGATTTTGTCCTTTTCTCCCACCTCACCCAGCATCTCCTCCTCCTCTCCTCTCCTCCTTCACGCCCCTTCATTCTCCACTGCCTCACCCTCCTCGGTGCTCCTTCTTCGTCAAAATGGCCGGCATCAGCCCTCAGATGTAAGCGCTGCACTCCCACCATCGGCTCGCACGTGGCTAAGCGCAAATTGCTATCCGCGAAGCCGCCGCCGCATTCGACATGCTCCCGTGCTAACACATGCCGCGACAGCGTCAACCTCGCCATCATCCTTGGTATGACCCAGGTCGCCAAGCGCATCCCCTTCGATGACCCCCAGACCCTCAACCTTGTCCGCGCTCTTTACCTCGCCAGCAATGTCGTCATTGCCGGTCTCTACTTCTATGTCCAGCTCGCCATCAACAAGAAGAAGGGTACGCACGTGTCTACGACGCCCCCCAATCCGGCTCTTGAGCCCCAACCCGCCCTTGGCCGTGTCAACTCTGCTAACTCAGCTTCCTTCCCGCAGACCTGACCACCCTCAAGTATGTCGAGCCCGCCCCCATGGGCTCCACCGAGGAGGGCAAGCTCGTCACTACCACCATCCATGCCTACGACAGCCAGCAGATCCGCACTGCATTCCGTGGCCAGTTCATGGGTGTCGCCATGATGGCCTTTATGCACCTCTACCTCAAGTACACGAACCCACTCCTCATCCAGAGCATCATCCCCCTCAAGAGCGCATTCGAGAACAACATGGTCAAGATCCACCTCTGGGGCCAGCCCGCTTCGGGCGACCTGAAGCGCCCCTTCAAGCAGCCTCAGGGCTTCATGAGCGCCATGCAGGGCGGTCCTGCCCAGAGCGACAAGAAGGCCGTCGAGGCTGCCGAGCGCGCCGGTCGTGGTGGTGCTAAGGAGGAGTAATCTGGTATTGGCGCGTCTAATGAGGAAGGTCTCAATGGGCCTTCTTGATAAGGCTGCATGCGGTGATTTGTATAGGGGAAGACCTCGTGTGGACCTGAATTGTACTATACCTCCAACAAATGACCCAAGAAAATAATAATTCATTTGGCATCTGACCACCCAAAACACATTAGCCGCGTATGTGACTCTTGCCCCTGTTCAACCGCTTCTTCTCTATATATAGCCGCCACGGAATGGGGCGTAGCTCGTGCTCGTGAAGCTCAATCGGAGAGCAAATGCCAAAGGTATGGTGTGTGCTGTCCGGCCAAAGAGTCAGAGCATCATAAGCACCTGCTTGATTGAGTTGCAACATAAAAATTGAATTTGCGCATGCGTGGTGAATTTGGGGGCCTCGGAAAGGTCACGTTTTCTCGCGTTAATTGGTGACACAGCCGGCCGTCTGCGCCGTCGCGATCTGCCCCTCCGCCACATCTTGATCCTGAGCATCATCCGGTTTTGTTCCTGGCCTGTGCCTTGGCCCCCGGTTCTCGGTCGCTGCCCGATTCAGAAAATACTGTCTCCTGCTTACTCTTGAACGACCCCTGTAGCGATATCAAGCTGACCACAATGGAAAGACCATCGACCCCACCGTTGGCATCCAAAGCCTCCAAGATCGTCTCGCCACTTACGCCAGAGGCAACGAGACGAATAGTAGGTTCTCCAGTCGCCGGGTTGCCGCGGCATACGCCCAGGTGCTAATACAGCACAACATGCAGGAGGAGAGCAGGTTGCGTGCAAAAGCCATCCGAGATCAGCGCGAGGCTGAGCAACGAGCTGTCGGAAATGGGCCCGAGATACCCAAGTCCGCTTCTGGGTTTGTGCCCACGGAAAACGTCCACATTACGAATAAGGCGGCCGGGAAACGACCCTACAGCTCGATATCGGCCGGCGATGCGGTGACGGGGACGAATCGCGATGGCCGCAACAAGGGCAACGAAGAGGCGCTCCGGCCAGCGCGGAAGTTTACAAAGTTTGTCGACTACAATATGAGCGCAATGACAGACACCAAGGGTGGCTTCTTGACTGCCGAAGACGACCCTCACAACTACGCCCTCATCGGCGCCAAGAAGCCTGGACAGGCCGACGAGGACCAGCGACCGAAACACATGAGCGCAGAAGAGTGGGAGCGGCTTCAGTTAATAAAGGATCTAAAGAGGCGAAAGGCAGGCCCGTACGAGCCGGGGCTCAGTGTCCTTGACGACGAAGAGAAGAGGAAGAAGTGCCGGGAGTGCAAGAGTTTGGAGGTAGACTTTGTCTGGGAGGAAGTATTTCACATCTGTGTGTGCAACAAGTGCAAGGACAAATTTCCGGAAAAATACTCCCTCCTAACCAAGACGGAGTGCAAAGAGGATTACCTCCTCACAGATCGTAAGTCGATGCCGTTCCCTAGATGCCTTGTAGCGATTGCTAACTTTGCGGTCACCGCCGCCCAGCCGAACTACGAGATCCGGAGCTTCTCCCCCATCTCAACAAACCGAATCCGCACAAGTCGCACTGGCACGACATGATGCTGTTTCTGCGGTGTCAGGTGGAAGAGTATGCCATCAAGACAAAATGGGGTTCGGCCGAAGCGCTGGATGAAGAGTACGAGCGGCGCGAGGCTCAGAAGAAGGCACGCAAGGAGGCCAAGTTCAAAGAGAAGCTGATGGATCTGAAACGAAAGACACGGACTGATGCGTTCAGGCGACAGGCAGGGACGCTGAGCAAGTCCGGGGCGAGCAAGTTTGGAGATGCCATCGGCGGTGGCAAGCATGTGCACGAGTGGGGGCGGGCAGTGGAGAATGCCGAAGGGATGACAGTCAAGACATGTTTAGAGTGCGGAATGGAGGTTGAGGAGTTGGAGTTTTGACGAACCAATTGGCGAGAATTTACGGGGGGGGATTAGGGGATAGACGGACGTCTGCTGGCGGCTAGCAGTGCTTCGACTCTTGCGAATTAGACAGAGTACGTGGCGGCCTAGCGTGGCTGACAGGAACATGGTCCAGCAACTCGTCATGGGAGGGCAGACCAGGGTGAGACAGGAGAAAAGGACAGACAGGCCAGTTTGACGAAGCCGATTGACGGCGGAAAACTCGACACATCCTTGCCTCTCAGTGTGATGCTCGTTGGTGTGCTGGTTGCACCACGGATGCGACAGGGCTGTCCAGGGCTCAAAGCGCCATCCCAGCTCATCCAGGGGCATAACCAAAAGCGCGGGCAAAAAGAATTGATGCCTGGCAGCCTCACTGGAACCTGGGCGCCAGCTGATTGGCCAGAAATTTGAGCGGGCGGCAAGCTGCTTGCTGCACCAACACTACGTACACGCTGTACGTACCAGGTACCGCTGCACTGGAGGGAGAGACACCTGGCTGGAGCTTTCGCAGGAAAAAGGAATCTCCATCTCCATCACCATCTCGACTCTTGTCCTCACGACGAACTCCTTGCCCAAGGCACAACACGGCACGTCACGACACGATACGACCCCGACTGTGAACGGCATTCAGCTCAACTCTTCAGCGTCCTCGTCCTCGTCCTTCCCCTCCCTCTCCCAACGCCGGTTGGATCGTTCGCCGCTGTCCACCCCCATTGCAGCCCACCATCCTCCCGCGAGCGAGTGCCGCACACACTTCTCTGCCTGTAACCGTTCACTCTCGATGCACCCGCCCAATTGAACAGCCGCGCCGCGATGGGCCCAAGTGCTGGCAACGGCGTGGGAGGCATGGAGATGGGGCCCATGATGCAGGGCAACAGCTCCAACCTGCCCCAGGCCACCGAGTATACCCTGCAGGGCGTCATGCGCTTCCTACAGACCGAATGGCACCGCCACGAGCGCGACAGGAACGCCTGGGAAATTGAGAAGCAAGAGATGAAGGGTCGCATCGCAAACCTCGAGGGCCAGGCCCGCAGAGCCGATGCAACCCAGCGCGCACTCAAAAAGTACGTCTCCATCCTCGAGCGCAAGGTCAAGGAGCAGGCCGCTCAAATCAAGGGAGCACCCGCTGGCAATTCCGACGAGACTGCGAAGGATGATAGGGCTTCCAAGATCCAAGAGAAACTAAGATGTGAGTTCATATCCCGCCTCCCAGGCACCTAAACTTGAGCGCTGACCCGGCCTTGCCTACTCAGCTACATTGGAGGCCCAGCCGATACCTGGCGTCGACGGCATCGATGGCGAAAAGATTGATCGGGGAGATGAGGAGGCGCAGCGACAAGATCTCAAGAGCTTTTTGGATCAGTGCCAGTCCGAGTTCATGTATCTTATGATTACACCTGCCAACCCCCAACCACCACGCGAGTCGCCGCCGCTGCCCATGATTGAGGACCTGCGGGAGGTCGAGACATATGGCATGCCAGCTCCTCAGCCAATGGAAAGGTTCCAGCTTCCATCAAGGCCCGCCCAGAACCACATCCAGGACATGAACTCGAGAGCCCCTCCTCCGAACCAGGCTCCGCCGATGCAGCCTCCTCCTTCGCACTATGTCCAAAAGAATCCCGAGCCCCAACCCATGGTGAGATCGTCCGGAGATCACCAGTCTTCGCTGTACCAAAACTCGAACGACTGGCCGGCACCATCTTCAACATCGGGTCGTCCTACCGAAGAACATATCCCCCAACCAAACCACGCGGCTGAAGCTCTAGGTGGCATGGAGGATCCCGCTGAACTCAGAGAGAAGCGCGGAGGAAGTGCCGAGTCCGATGGATGGGAATTCCCCGAAGGTACATTCCCTGAGCCTGGTACCTCACAAGCAAACCAAGCCACAACCCGACCCGATACAGATATCTTCCCGACCGCCGATAACCTCCCCAAGTCCCCAAGCCGAGGGTCTGGCTCTCATCGCAGAAAAGGATCCATGTCGAGAAGACGCAGTGCTGACCACGAGCTGTCCTTCAACGGTGCACAAAAGTCCGAAAGCGGCAGCTTCAAGCTAAGATTCGGCCTGAGAGGACACCTCGATACTGTAAGAACAGTCATATTCTCTGGCGGCGGCAGCCCCGGTGAGCCCGAGATTTGCACGGCTGGCGACGACGGCATGATCAAGCGCTTTCATATTCCCAGGCTGGACGGCCACGCTGGGCTACCCGCCGGCGTGTCTGACCTGGATGTTACAGCCAACTTCACGCATCGGGGTCATTCAGGGGCCGTTCTCTGTCTGACCTCGTGGTCCCCCGCGCCCAACTTTTCTACCGGTGGCCGTGCGATAGGCGACGGCTGGATATTTTCCGGTGGCCAGGATGCAACCATTCGCGTGTGGGAACGAGGCAGGGTTGATCCCAAGTCTACTTTGGAGGGACACACCGACGCTGTTTGGGCGCTCTGCGTCCTCCCTGCCACCCTGGGTTCGGTCTTTGGCAACTCCAGCCCATACGGGAGCACAGATCGCATCCTCGTTGTGTCTGGTGCTGCCGATGGTACGGTTCGGCTCTGGTCAGTCAGCGCGCCTCCCCAGCTCAGCTCTCCGCAGCCCGGGACGAACCGAGCCATGACCGGCCGTGGAGGACGCGTGCGCGGCAACTCGATGAGCTCTGGCAGCGGGTTCTCCAACTCACCTCAGCCCACCACAGCCTCAAACTCACCTTTTAACTACACCTTAGTCCACACCATTAATCGACCCGACAATCCAGAAGCGACACCGACGTGCATTGCACCTCTCAGCACCTCTGGAGAGTCGTTTGTCGTATCTTATTCAGATGCTTCCATTATCGTCTATGACACTAAAACGGGTGACCGTATCGGCAACATGGACAGTCTAGAGACATATGATGGGACCATTAGAACCAGCGTCAATGCTGTTGCGGCAACAACACTTGGCTTAGACCAGACAAACCAGCACGGCGGCAACATGGGCGAAGAGGAAACCAGCACTGGGGCTACAGGGGGAGGTCGATCAATGGCCGGATCAGGAGTCGAGGGAACGATCATCTCCGGACACGAGGACCGATTCGTCAGGTTCTTCGATGCCAACAGCGGTAAGTCTACTCCTTTGCTTTGAGGCCAATTAACAGAAAGCTAATCGTAAACAGGCCAATGTACATATAACATGATCGCCCACCCTGACGCTATTTCAAGCCTATCTCTCAGCCCCGACGGTCGTGAATTGGTCAGCGCTGGCCACGACGCATCGCTCCGATTCTGGAGCCTGGAGAAACGCACCTGCACCCAAGAAGTGACGAGCCATCGTGTTATGCGAGGTGAAGGTATTTGTGCCTGTGTATGGAGCCAAGACGGCAAGTGGGTAGTGAGCGCTGGTGGCGACGGTGTCGTCAAAGTGTTCGCCCGGTAATCAGGAACAGCATTGTTGTAGCCTATGTGAGCCATGGTTGTTTTTTTTCTATATTTTTTTCACGAGGGGAGTGCTGCTGGTGGAAAATGTGAGGAGTCAAAGCCACCAAGGTGAGCCAGCAACTGTGTTATAGTAAGTGTTTTAGGGGAGACCATTGTATTACTCGTCGATACCCAGCACCCGCTGGAACTTGTCCATCTGTGGCCTCAGTATGCGGCCCAGGTACCGGATACAGTCTGGGTGCTTATGTGTTGAAAGGGAGCGAGAGGGGTTAAAGAGTCATGTATGTACGAGAAAGCAATGTAATGGAAGATTTTGGTACATGAGTAAAACTCGACTCGCTGACTCGGTAAAAACTCGAGTCGGGAATTTTGCGATTGTTTGGATTGTCTATCAGGTGGGTCGATGAACGAAACCCGATTCGCAGACTGGACTTATATGGTTTTGGAAAAAAAACCACATGTACCTTGCAGTGATATAGCCTCATGCCAAAAGCGCGTCTTACGTCCAAGTAATGCGATAAACAGAAATTTCAAGAGAGGACCGTATATTTTAGCAGAGTTACCCAAATTGTTCAAAGATGTTCACCCATGAATGAGTTCTTGCATCGTCATTTCCACTTAAATATTCATGTAGGGTAGCTGACATTGAAGCTATGCTCGGTAACCAGAAAGTTGCGGTTGACCAAGCTAGTCATTGGAAACTGGGGTAGTTTAACCTATTCATTGGAGACTGCTGTTACAGATAACTATGGCGGGCCTGGTTGAACTCTAGAGATCATTACATTTCATTGTCGGGTGAATGCTCTGACTTTCTCTCACTGCATTGTCACAACAAGCTTAGCCGTTGCCGAGAAGGGCACGCGCAGTAGTACGGGCGCGTTGCATCATGGCGGCCACAGGTATAAATAGAACCCCTACATGGATGGCCTACTTGAAAATGGGTGCGGTAATTAAAAGTTAGCGTGTCATCTAGGCGGCGCTGAAGCCTTCATTATGACGAACCCATCGGTAAAAACCCGGCTGCCTCTCAAGGCACCTTGCAAAATTTTGCCCAAAGCTACCCCTCCATTGGCTCACCCCACTTGGCTCGACTGTGATTCACATTTCTCGCATAAAAGTGTGCAGGGCCGTTGGCATTACAAGACCGAGTTCATCTCAGCAGCACCAGGTCATATTTTCAAGCTTTGACGATTATCTGCCCTGCCGGAAACACTCGCAAACATGTCATCGCAGCCTGTCACCTCAATCGAGCTTACCTCTCTGCAGAAGGTCGCAAGGTAATGTGCTGCTCCACAGTCATCCCAAGATGCTGCTAACACCCATGTCCAGCGGGAAAGTCCGCGAGCTGTTTAAGCTTGATGACTCTTCTTTGTTCATGGTCGTTACTGACAGAATCTCTGCTTACGATGAGATTATAGCTAGTGGAATTCCTAACAAGGGCGCTATCCTGTGCCAGATTTCTGGTTAGTTACATCATGAAATGAATCCAAATAGCCGGCTACTAACGAAGTTGAAAACAGCCCATTGGTTCTCCGTTCTCAGCGCCCAGATTCCAGAGCTGAAGCACCATCTCATCAGCCTCAACCCTTCGGCCGGTGTGTCGGCTGATGAGAAGGCTGCGCTTCGAGGTCGCTGCATGCAGATCCGATCGCTGAAGGTGCTTCCTATTGAAGTCATTGGTAGGATTGAAGCTCGTTCAAAATCGACATGCACTGACAATGCAATCACAGTTCGCGGTTATATCACTGGATCCGCTTGGAATGAGTCAGTTTTGCCCCCTCTTGCTTCCCCGAGAAGATGCCTTTTAAATGACGGGTTCTAACTGTTGCTTCTAGGTACAAGAAGGAGGGTACTGTTCACGGCCTCCCTCAACCCGCTGGCCTGCAGCGATGCCAGGCCTTTCCTGGTGGACCAATCTACACTGTAAGACCCTTTACCCACACTAAAGTGGATTCATATTGCTCACATTTGAGCCTATAGCCCTCCACAAAGGCTCCAGTTGGCGAAAAGGATGAAAACATCTCTCCTGAGGAAGCCAAGAAGATTGTTGGAGAGAAGTGGGCTAGCCGCATCGAAAGCCTTGCTCTCAAGGTTTACAAGGCGGCTTCCGAGTACGCTGTAAGTATTCCTTTTATGCACGACTGCCGAGCTTGATCCAAGCCTAATCTAACCATCTTCCTAATAGCTTGAGAGAGGAATTGTTATTGCAGACACCAAGATGGAGTTCGGTAAGACATAGGACTTTATTCGACTTGCAATCGCTTGCTGATGTGTCGGACAGGTGTCGATGAAGAAAATGACGAGCTTGTCTTGGTGGATGAAGTTCTGTGCGTCATTTGCTGATTTCCTGCTGATAGAAGCTAACAATCTATGGTAGGACCCCTGATAGCTCCCGATTCTGGCCGGCTCCAGTTCGTGTGGGCGAGGAGCAGCCTAGCTTCGACAAGCAATACCTCCGCGATTACCTGACATCCAATGGTCTCAAGGGCAAGCCCAATGTACGTTACTTTTGAGCCCTCCATCACCTTATCCACTCAGGAGGGCAGATGAATCCTTCCCTACGTGCGACAACGTGTTGATATTATTTGTACAGGTCCAACTACCAGAGGACGTTATCAATGAGACATCCAAGAAATACACGGAGGTCTTTGAGAAGTGCGTTTAAACAGAACCCATGTTTCCTGACCGAATATCGCTGACCCCTTCTAGGCTCACTGGAAAGACTCTAGAGCAGGCTTTGGCAGCGCTGGATG
The DNA here is from genome assembly GCA_013403855.1 of Calonectria honghensis. NCBI lineage: Eukaryota > Fungi > Ascomycota > Sordariomycetes > Hypocreales > Nectriaceae > Calonectria > Calonectria honghensis. Next base: position 65,631 of record VTGB01000078.1, on the reverse strand, counting down.
CTTAAGTTCTTGACCTCGAACAAAATGCCTGATTCTCGTCTTCGTGGCTTCAAGGTTCAGCTTGACCGAAAAATTCGTGATAAATTTTTACGCATCCTCGTTTTTGATAGAAAAGTTTCTGCTCGAGAGCCCTTTCACCATTCTCAAGACCGAACCTTGGACGTGATTCCAACTTCCTATTTTCGCAGAGGCAAAGGAAGAAGCATCAGTGGGAATAACGTCCTCATAAGAGCAAACGATAAGCCCCTGTATTGTTCATTTTTAAGATGCAATAGAATTGAACATGCATTATAAGATAGTCAGATTATACGTGACATATCAAAATTTGTATAATTAAGGAATTGATTTAAAGGGAAGAAGATATGTGGAAAGTTGCTCATCTATTCCTAGCCGTTAGGGGTCTGTCTTTCCTTCAAGTATATATCTAGGTAGAGCACGGAGATACCTGAAGCGGATATAATCGCGTGTACGAGCTTGGGTGACCTAGTAGGTTCTCTTGTAGTACATGTTAAGCTCGTATCTGTTGTGAAGCTTGTAATATCGCTTCTGCATACACGAAGGTGGTGGTAGGTGGGGTTTTCTGACTTATTGGTAGGGGTTAGGCGCTTTGTAAGATTTTAGCATCTCCTTGCTTATCAGACCCGACCCCTTATACCTAGGTTAGCTATGTTGGAAGTGTCTCGCGCATTGCAAGCGAGGCTTATGTAACAAGAGACAAACCCAAGGGATAGAGATTACATATATCTCCCTTCACACACAGAAAACTTGTTCTTCAGACTTAATACAACACATATCACATCATATTTCTAACAAGCTAGGCTTTCAACACTTAAGTCTATCAATCGGGCTCTAACAGCTATGTTGGTTGACACGGTCTCCAACAGCTAAGTCAATGAGGCCCTAGGTTCCTCACCAAACTCTTTTATGCAAGTAACCCACGACTTACTGCCGGGCGGCTTCCCCTTCTGTGCCCTTCGTAGAAAAGTCGATACAGATTGGGTTCTGGAGGACTGGTCATTTGTTGTGTTGATTGATCCAAAATGTGGAGTAAAAATTGCCACAGCTCGAGATCTTCTCCCTTTGAGGCTGGCTGCGTCGTAACTGTTGATCTTGCCTCGCTGTTACGAGCCCGGCTCACCTAGTTGTTGCAAACAGGGTTATTGAAGGCATAGCTGCAACTACCTTCTTAGGCTAAAACTCCCGCACGACTCGCAACAACCTCACTACAATAGGTGATAACACCTACATCTTCCGTAGTATAGTGGTCAGTATGCAAGCTTGTCAAGCCTAAGCCGCTCGCTTGAGACCCGGGTTCAATTCCCGGCGGGAGAGATCCAGCCACAGACATGAACCGTCTGTTCTATTTTTTGAATGTCGATTTCTTAATAAGACCTTTTTATTTATTCTTCATACTCCCGTGGGGCTCTTTGCCGAATGGAATGGTTCATTCATATAAAATCGCCACCCCAAAAGGTAACTGTCGGTTGGCTAGGTCGGGTCTTGTGTAGTTACATAAAGGTCCCCGTACGGGGACCTCTTTGGGGTCGTGGTATACGCGTGATATTCTTGATGTGACTTCTAAGCTAAGAGAGGGGGCTATGAAGATTTTTATAGATCCCCTCAACTGTGTAACACGGGAAGGCTGCAGCGAGGTAATTGCCTGAATTGACTATTTCCCACAGTAACCCACTATCAAAATGTGATGTTGGACACCTGGATGTCTAGGCGAGTTAGGCCGTCTAGTGTGGCACACAGATATATCTACTTTGCAGTGCCCGTTCATTATTCTTTTTCATTTCTTTCGTCCAGCCACGAGATCCTTTGGTCATTAGCCGTCAAGATCAGTAATTATTTGCCAAGATGGATTAACTCCTTGTTATTATGCTTGCGTGAGTGATAATTGGTGTGCATCTTTAGCAATAGCATTTGGTTTAGACTCGATCCGGCATGCCAGTAGCTGCGTAATCTTGTCAAGATATCCTGCTTTCAAATATAAAGCCAATCTTAGGGAATTTTTATGAACAGTTTTTGAACAGCGCCTCCACGTGATCTGAGGCGACGTGTTGTCTGTCGTCCATAAGACCTGGTAGGAAGACTGGAAGTAGGAGTTCTCCACTTTCGCTTTTTATGTTCATACAGTAATGTGACTGGTAACTCGGAGGTGCTTTGATGCTACAGAATCCACGAATCAATTCGATAGATGATGACGGGGCTTGCATGTGGCTGAAGGGCTGAGTCGCTTGCCTTGACGCCAGATATGACTTAGCGTCCGAGTCGGCTGAGAAAAAGGCGTGATATTTCTGTTCAGGCTCCCAGTGCTTACGCTTCCTCTTCACAGACAAGAGGTCCTTATTTTGTTGAACCATGGCCACTACCCGCAATGACTACTCTATACGCAGAGAAGGCTCACTTATCGAGTTAGAGAAGGCTTTGTTTAACAATTCTGGCAACTCATCGGCATTTCGGGATACGCTGGCACCTCCTTGGGTCGCCAGCCCAAGCATCAGGGGCACGGCTTCCATTCTTTGGAGTTGTATCATTACCTTGATCGCTTGCATATTCACAGCTCTCCACTTAAATGTGCCCGCAAATACAAAGAAGCTGCCAATGCTCCGGGAGAAAATAAAGTGGGTTTTGATCGGCCTAATCGCGCCAGAGGTGGTGCTCTACTTGGCATCGTCGCAGTTTCTGGATTCCCGGAGGTTGTCAAAAGAGTTGACTGCCCTGTGGGTACGGAAGAGAGCAACTGAAGGCGTGGATCTCACCGAAAAAGAATTGAACGATAATGATGTAAGCATTCGAAATTCATACTCGGTCTGACCTTGGCGTCGATAACACTGGGTAGGAAGAACCCTGCTTTGATATCAGGTATGGGTTCTTTGTTGTTATGGGCGGGCTGGAGATCTCTGTCAAGGACATCCAACACTATACGATTCGCGAGGCCGACCGTGGTAGCCTTGAATCAGGTAGTCTCCGACTTTCCGTCAACGGGGTACTGCAACTTGCTAGAATGGGACATTTCATTGCAATACCTACGTCCTTGATCGATGACAAGAGCAAAGCAGATACGCTGCAAAAGTTCATCATAATAGCCCAAGTTTTATGGATGGGCACTCAATGCACGGTTCGAAAAGTATATGGCTTGCCTGTATCTCTCCTGGAGATTCACACCATGGTGCATGTCGCCTGTGCCCTTGTAATGTGTGTATTCTGGATGAGGGTAGGAAGCACTCGCTTTAGGTGTTCGGACTGATGCTGATATATGGCTAGAAACCAAAAGATGTAACTGATCCAATGACAGTTGATTCCTCTGAGTTTCTTCCGATTGTGGCCCTAATGGTCCAAGAACAATTCCACTTTAGGAAAAGCGACGAATTCATCATCTACCCCAAAAGCTCACAGAGAGAATCTTTGGCAGCTTTCGTCTGGATCCACCCAACGGATACGAATGAATACAAACATCTTGCCGATGATGATTACAATACCAGATTGGTTGAATGGGTGCAACCAGAGGGAAGTCTTTGGATACTGAAAACTGGAGAGGCGCTCCTGCCCTCCGGCCTGGGAATAGTTGCTCGTTCATGGACCTGGCAATCGGAGATGATTCAGCGTCGTGTCTTGCCTGATTGGTACAACGACCATTCTTATGACGACCCGTGGGATATTCCGGAAGGTATTTGGATCACGGAAACGCTCGAAGTGGAACCAATTCCACTTACGGTAGACTTGCAACTTGCCGATATTTTAAGATGGGAACGTGTGATTAGGGCAATTGAGTTGATTGATGGTCCTGTCAGGAAGCCAGAACTATTTCACCCCCAGCGCTGGCAGGTTCGCTACCAGGAGCAGCACTTTCATGACGCCTTCACTCGATCAGCAGGAAACTTTCAATACACCGGAGACAGCCCGGCGGACCCCGATCAAATCCTTCAATTCATCTTCAGTAGCCCTATTTTACTCACTCTTTTGTTGATTCTCCCAGGGATCTATGGAGGTATCCATCTCATTGCATCTAATCTTCATTTTGCTACAGAGATCGAGGAACTTCTTTGGGAAATATCATCCATTGACATTATTGTTACGATGCCTGTCTTTTTCATATTGACATATGCCGGGTCCAAGATATCCCAGGCATTCTTTGACTATGAGTCGCTTGGAGAAAATGCGTTTGCTACTGTTTACAAGTTGCCGGGGCATGTTTTACTTTTTGGGTATATTCTCGCACGATCCTATCTTGTTGTTGAGTCGTTTGTTAGTTTGAGGTCTGTTCCAATCGGCACGTATTGGATACCATCTTGGTTGCAAATGATCCCGCATGTGTGAGATTTATGGGAGCAGTGAAGAAGCGATACTGGGCATAACATGTACGTCATAATCTACCTTGTTAAAATCCAGTGATGTGAGGCCTGTGGGAAGCTTCAAAAGGTAGAAATTCTGTTATAAAGCCATGTATAATCTTTACTTACTAACTTGGATGGTAGCTGGAGCAGATTCTGCGATTAAGCAAAATTGGTCCTAGGGGGTTCACGTACACGAATTCTGTCGTCTGCAGCTTCTAGCTTTGTCTCTCTGAAATGAGAAGTCAATGGTATATTCTACAAGGTGCACAATATTATTGCATCAAAGAAGAAAACCGGAACAAGTATTATTGGTCCATTCCAATGTAGAACCAACACGCCCCCTTTGGTGACGAAGATTTAGGACGCGAAGTTGTATTTGAATCCGCCCAGATTGCTGTTTCTGTGACCCTTCAGGTAACTGTTACAACAAGATTTGCTTCCTCCACATGCAGTTATACTTTGCCTACGGTGGTTTTAGTCCCCAAAAGTCATTGCTCCACATATTAAATCAAACAAAGTCGGCAATGGGGTTGGGAAACTCCATCTCTAGGTTGGCAATACATGAGCATCGGAATTTCGAATGTGTCTGTTTTACCAACACAAAAATGTCTGACTAGAGTTTACCTATCGCTTTTCGACTTACCGGGAATCTTAATCTACTATCAGCGGAACGCTCCGTATAGCTTAGTGTATAGGGGCTGCGGATGATCTCAAAATAACCATCTTCAATTGATAACAGTACATTTCTATGATTCACATGTGAATCCATGGCCCGCCCATTCTTTATTGGGGAACTTTGACCTCTTTACTTGTGTCTAGCTCATGGAATCTTCTAAGATCCATCGGTCGCTCCAGCAGAGGTATGACGTATGGGTCGAACGTCTGCCAGTATGGGTTTTCAAGGTGATACTTCTGGCTCTAAAAAATCCCGCGATTTAATGTCAGTCATTGACCATTCAAAACAAGTGGGTCAATGAGGTGCGAATACGTACACTCTCTTGTTCGTAGCGTTCGACAATAGTAAATGCTCGTGGGTCAGCGGGGTCTTGCATGACGAACCAAGAAATGGTTTCTATATCCTTGGAGTAGACCCGGCTGGCTTCGACAAGTTTTGCAGATATTTTGTCGATGCACTCCTGGTCATCTTTCGCATAAAGGTGGACAACAATTGTGTAAACCATCTTGATAAGATTTTAGTTGTTTGATCTGTTGAAGAGAATGATCTGCTCAAAAAAAGAACATGGATGAGTCAGGATGGATGGCTCTTTTTCTCCTTTCTGAGTGAGACATTTTTTAGCCTGGGGGCCGTGACTGCCCCCACACCGCTTCTCCTGACACCGTTGCTTAGTGCATACTAAGTAGCTTAATGGTGGGTATGTGGGGCAGCAAAGGCGGCGGTACTGGAGTTTGATCTGAATACCTGTGATATTTCTTTATCAGTTGTGCGCAGGGCTGTATCATTTCCGCATCTGGAAACCAATTCCTAAATCGCGGAATCTTTACGTAGCTGTATGTCATTAGGGCGCGATAGAGAAGGATAAGGCGAGAACGAGATATTTTACTGAAGTCTAGCGCCAGTTTTAGGGATCGGACCGATGTGAGCAATAATGAGGCTACTCTGTCCACCCACTAACATCAGTGGACGAGCGATAAAAGGTCTAGTCTACTCCACAGGCACCTGCACAGTGCTATTAGACTGGGTGGTAGGGACGGAGTGTGGGTTCAATACCGCTTTTCTATTTCTCCAATATCAATTTACTGGCTTTCCTGTGCAGATCAGAGGCACGAAGGGGTGCGTCGTGTGTGGAACCACGGCGAGGGGACATGGGCACATCGGTACTCGGCATTTAGGTAGTATCGAGGTATGGCACAAGCTAATTTAGTGAGACTATATCCGAAGTAAAACAAAAAACACGTGTCGTTTCATTTTCATTTATTTATTTTGGTTATAGTTTGCTCTCATCGCACGCTGAGTGCGATCCCATTTCTTTTGGTGGGCTGGAGCTAGACGCTTCCCGCACCTTGCACTTTAGATTGATGCTGCACAGCATACGTCTGATCATAAATGATATTCGCCCACACCTACGAATCAACTTGCGTTGAAGTAAATTAGAAAAAACAGTTGTTGATCGCCATGTTGTTTCTTATATTTTGGATTTAGATAAGGATATAATCAGTGAGTGGTCCATAAACGGAGCCTCTGTAACACGGGTACCGCGTCACAACATTCCTGACCTTCCTTCGTACCCAAACAAAAGGGCTACGACCGCGTAGACCTAGAGGATACAGTAACCTGGATACCCTCTTAAAGCTATAACCTTGCAACTGAGGCTGCAAGGTCGAGCTTTAGTCTTGTATTCTAATAGAACCTATTTTTCACCCTAGCTGACTGTGACATGTGTCGCCTATTGTTATAGCCTCCTTCTGGGTAGCTGATTTTTCTGTAATTAGAGTGCAATGAGAGGCGAGCTATGGCGTACTGGGCAATCGTGGTGGGTGTAGTTGCTGGGTCTTTTGCCACAGCAGTGGCTGATCTATTCCACTGGTCCACGTCTGCCACTGCTCTTGTTACGTTTGGGACCTCTTAGGCTTTTTGTACCTTGTGCCTCCTATGTTATTAGTGAGAGTCACTTCATGCTGATCGCTCATTCCCTTGTGCTGTCGTTCTCACCATTTCACAATTTTCAGGTGCAAAGTCAAAGTCTCGCAAATACGACAAGTGACAAATAAATCTGGTCTGATCTTCATTTTTGCTTAACTAAAAGACTAGGTAACTCAAAAACTTGGTGTGATATAACCTTAGATTGAATTGATGAGGACTATGACAATAATGGGATAGAAAATACCACAAATGAAGGTGTTCCCACTACACAACATGAGTTTACGGAACGCAAATCATCAACAAGCCCCGTTGGCTCAGTGGTAAAGCGTATCACTAGTAAACTAGAGGGTCTACCGCGCTCCTCGCGGTTCGGATTCGAAGCTATTTACGACATGATAAGATCACTGGTTCGATTCCAGTACGGGGCAAGCATGGAAGCGTTATCTTTTTGATACTGGTTCTTTTTGTACTACTTCCGAACTTGCTAGCATATCTCTCCAATGGCTGGATTCGTTATGCATTTGGTGAGCTATGAATGCCCGACCTAAACATGTAAGAGAAGCGCAGGCTTTCGTTTGCACCACCCCTGAAAATTTCAATGGAACATCTCGGATCTCGAAATCTGCACTGTGATCACATCATCTCCTGGTAGCCCTTCTCATTGTGGGAAAACATCACCATATAGAGGAGCCAATGCCGAAGGTTGGTTGTTGGATTGCACAGGGTGCTGATATGAGCCCAATTCTGGATCCGAACCAGAGTCCATATTACAGGGAGTGCTTGGATTGGTGAGTGGTTTGATTGTGATTGGCCTTCGCACACCGCAGAGCCACATCCCACACTCATTGCCGAGTTTTTGGTTGACCTGAGAATCAACCTAGAATATCATCGCAGTGCACCTCAAGGCGTACTGCGTTGCCTGGCAAAGGTGTCAAACATCCACTCGCAAGAAGGCATCCACTCGAAGTATTGATCTACCCGGCATGAACAACTTCTTGGGCCATCTCATAACACCAAGACACCAGGAGGCTTCGAAGTTTACCCTGCCAATGTGGGGGGGTTGAAGCCGTTGTCCGTGCTTTTTACTCTTTAGAGCCGATCTAGAAAAATTCCACCTTGTACTATGGCCAAACTTAGGGTGTTACGATCCGGTCCAAGGCTAACCTACCCGGAAGCCAGCCCGCTGGCACCGGCATAGGGTTAGCCGCAGACATCCATATCATGTGACCTGCTGACTAAAGCAGCTGTGATCGTGATCACTGCTCAACACCAAAGTGATCACCGTGATCACTGTGATCACTAGGTCTAAAAGCCCTCACTTTTGCCCTTAGTGTTGCCCTAACAGAATCTGTGTATTTAAACCCTTTAGGAGTTGCAATCACTAGGAGTGCAACTCAGCTTTCAATACAACTTGGTTACCTTCAATTGTTCGATTGACCAATTGACCCATTACCAGACGTAATATTCTCTTATCCGTTACCTTTTGTATTGCTCGAACCCAACGTGCCTGATCCGCCCTGCAACATAAACCCGACGGTTAGAGTAACATAATCTCATCGCCTAGCTTATGGAAGCAGCCCCTCGCAGCCTCCATTGCCTAGACCATAAGACTCTGTTATTCGCCTCGAGCCGCAGGCTTCCTTGAGCCCCACCTTTGTCTCTGACAGTTGGGCTTGGGACCAGACCGTTACATAGGGCTCACAGCATAAGCTGGACTTGAGATTTGCTGTAGCCTCCCAAACTTAGCATCGGTGGTGTGGAACCTTAGAAAAGGCCTCAACTCCATCGCACGGGAGTTGGATCCGCGCCCCATCATTGCGATTCTTATTCGTGTTTATTTGAACTGGACAACGATGTGGCCCGACTCATGGGAAGAAAACAGGTCAACTTCATTGCTGAGTAGGTCTTGTAGCCGCTTGTTGGATGCACTCCAGCCATCCAAATGCGCCCAAGCAACATCACTCAAATAGATAATGAAATTTGTAGACAGGAGGGTCCCAAGACATTGGCAAAAGCGTAATTTAGTGTTCACATGTACCACAAGTGGTCATGGAGGTCTAGTCTCCGAGACAAACCAGTTCCTCAAAGCGACGGAGACCCAATCAAAGCTGAATGGCGTGGAATACAAACTTGATTGGTCAAACAATAGCTATACTCTGAAAAATTGTACAGTAATGAAAGAATTGCCACAACGTGGATTATCTAATGCTCACTAATATTTACTAGAGAATACATAATAATCCATAAACGTTCCTGCCACCAGAAGTTTCAATGCTCCAGTACAAGCGTTATTCAAAGTGATATACCTGCTTCCCTAGCTAGAGGTAATCACTAAAAGACTGAATAATGTATGTAAAGACTACTGATAGCTAGCACGGTAAGTGTCCCAGTAGCTGTAAATGCGTGTCTCTTGACCAGAGGAAAAGCCCGTGAAGCAATCACTGGGAAACGAAATTAGTCCTGGTATTTCAAGAGTGAGTCAATTTACTTACTCATCAGAGTAATCCATGTAGTTGGTAACAGGGTCTGTTCCTGCAATGCTGGGGCAAGTGTCACGACCAATCTCGCATCCATATGCCGCCTCAGCTTCAGCTGGGGTGTCTGCGACATAGTCTCCACTGCCGGTGCAGCCGCCCTCGAATGTGTGATACACTTTCAGCTTTGTAAGTATTGTGGTTTGTACAGAAAGCTCAGCTAAAGAAATTTGGAAATAACTTACGACCGAGCCAATGGCCGACTTCGTGAGTGGCGGTGTGGCCCAAGTTGTACCCGGTTTCACTGCCTCCCGGAACGGTAGTAGAGAGAATGACAACGCCATCATAGTAGAAATCAGTTGACCCAGTAGTCACAGTTGTAGGGAAGTAAGCATATCCCAGGTACCGAGTTCCCGGCATGAAGTAAACATTTAGATCCGCATAGGTGCCCTTGCGAAGTGCTCGCTTCATGGCGAGCTCAGATCGATCGTTGGCATAGTTGGAGTTGATCGTCCAGTCTGCGCCGGCTTGAACAAACGAAATGTCATGGGGAGCGTAAGCATCATTGAGAACATCCAGCTGCGAATTCAAGGTGGCCTGGGTAAGGTAACCACCGCTGACTGAGTTTGAAGTTGCCAGAACGTGCCAATACACATTGACAGAGATTGGGGAGGCTCTCTTTGTAAGATTTCCATCGACACGCGCATTGGCTTCGCTGACCATGAATGCCTGAGCAACCTCAGCTTGCTCCTCTGTAGGGTTAGGAGTTCCGCAAGTGCGCAGAGCAACTGCGTTGGAGGCTGCCAAAAGGCCGGCAAGCATAGAGAACTTGAACAACATGTTTTCAAACTTATCGATGCCTAAAGAAGGACTTGTGTTGAAGTAATGCGAAGTGATAAGTGTGATGGGATTATTGTATCAATTCTTTCAAACACAACAGCTCCAGTGGCATTTTTATAGTTAATTTCAGAAGTGGCGAGCTTGCTGTGTTATCCGACATATCTAGCATAACCTGCCTAACTGAGGTAAATCAAAAAAGTGGCTGGAACTTTTCACAGAGCTCAATCAAGGGAAACTACTCAAAAATCACAATCTATGATATGAAATGCAGCTTCAAAAGTGTCCTTATGGGTCCTCATCCATGCGAACCCGAGCGTGACCTGCCTCGTTCATGACAACACATGCAAGCAGCCATTTGCATTGCCCCATTCTCGGAAACCTGAGTGGTCAAAAGTACGAACACATCGGAATGCAAAGGAATTTTTGTTGTTATCATAAATGCCAAGACAGTCCCGGCGTCTCAGGACGGAGTTCTTGCGCAAAAAGTCGACCTTGGTACGGTAAATCGATCCATTTTTTTGTTCGTGTTTTCGCTTAACTTTATAGCGGATCCTGCATAACAAGCTTAGTTTCCGGCTCTTATGATAGACCTGCCATATGAGGCAGCTGAATGCCGGGTGCGAATTTCCGTGTTACCGTATTGGTCCACACATCTCTGCCCACACATGCATCTTTGCATATCATTTGCTACTTGCCAATTTAAGCGTAGCAACGAAGATGGGGACCATACGACCTTCCTGAATTCACCCGGGGCATTAATAGGCTTACTTACGGCACTAAATTCTGCCGGCGCTTCTGATCAGTTCGGAGGCCCACATTATCCCACCAATTCGCGCGCTTGCTTGTGGTACCTTTTGCCACGACTGCCGAATGAAGATTGGCAAGCGTTAAGCTTATTTTGCACTCAACCAAGAGGCTTTTGCATAAGAAAAATGAGTTTGAATCCATACATGAAATTGAAGAGGATACTCCATATTGTTGCACAGCTCATGCGACCGTCCCTTCGGTCAGGCCAGTCGTTCGTCGTAATCAAGGGAGTAGAATAGAGAATACAGACACACAAGCATTCATGCACAAGTCCAGTTCAACAGGTGATGAACCCTCGTGCTCCGCGTTTTTATGCCTAATTGAATATTGATCAAGTTCGACGACTGCTATGCCCAGTTCATTGCGAAGGAATTGGAGCCAGCATGAGTGACAGGCCCAGACGGGGATCCCCGCACGACCTTCGAGGCTATCAATCAGGTCAATCAAGGACATCAATATGATTACCTCAGTATTCTCTAATACGACAACACGAGATCATACAGACGATAAACCCTTTTTGCGATGAAACTTTTCGACATTTAGGGCTGCACCCAAATATTTGTACATTTCTCAATCAATATTACATTGCAAACGTGAAACCCCTTGCACATGACCAAGGTGGTTTCAGTTGCACAATAACAACAGCAATATTTTTTGAGAAGAACAACAACAACGACAATGACAAAAAAATCTCAGAGGCAGCATTTCCATCATAGGATGAGACGACCATGGCGTTGGCAGACCAGTGGCGATATATGCACCGTGGATAGAAAAACTCGAGGGACCAATGCCAAAGTGTTTTGCTTTAGGAATTGTGGGTCTAATCCCTAACTTCTTGCCTAGGTCGGGTAGGTTAGATCCAGGATGGGTCATGACAGCAATTGTGTTTGCATTGGATATTACCAATTGCGGTTCGAGGGGCTACATAGATGACCGGTCGTATTTTCGTACCTAGGTTCAACAAAAGAACTGTGCATTTTACAGTGATATGGCGGTAGCGGTAGTCGCAGGTGCTTTGGCAACAGTCTCAGCATATGCTATAGTGGTCGTTTTCATGGGATCCTCCATTGTCATAGAGCTAGATTCAGGAACTTTGGTAGTACCAGCGGCTTCTCCGCATTTTACAACGGAAGTGATGAATGAAGTTGCTGTGGACTCCTCAGTCGTCGTCGACACCAACTCAATGGTGGCAGATGTTGTTGCAGATCCCCCAGCCGTGGACTCTGTGGTTGAGAGTGAACTTGTAGCTGCGTTTTGGATCATCCTAGCTATTGTTTTGGTTTCACTTGTTAGAGTGGATGGTAGGGAAACTAAAGGATTGGATCGGGACGATGGTATACATGTCTGTTCCGCTCGTCAGCCTCGATGCTGGGAATTTGGCCTGTTAGGTACCCTGACCATGCAGAGAGGCTTGCACCAGATAGAAGGAGAAATTATTCCATACGCATGTCGAAACAACTTTTGCGCAGATTGAGCCGGCCGAAGACGAGTAGTATTCTTGCTTGCTGAGAGCGTGGCAGCACTTTTACAGTGGCAAAAAGCTCGACTCGAAAATGGCAGACAGGAACGAATGAAAGGGGACGATGCCATCAATTTACGAGTATGCGCAAACAGACAACAAATTGGCTCCTTAATTAAGCCATAAGACAAGGTAGCCAGTAACTGCAGTCGGTCCAACATACTCTTGAATGCCGTAACATCGTGGCGGTCAGTAGCGTGCTCTGGAAAATATCGCTGGCTGCAATAGTGCCCCTGGTTAGCCGCCCCAGGCTGCCACTTCCACCTCTTTGTGCAGCCGAAGCTTGTGGAACCTTAGCTAGAACAACAATGATCCTTAACACCCCATCCTTCCATAGGCCATAAGCCCTCGTGCTCGCTGTGTGAAGTTCCCTGGCCTAAATATTTTATAACGGCTGCCATACTCACAAGTTTAATGACATTGCGACTATCGAAAAACTCACAATCCATTGCAAAATACATCAAAAGAGCACCAAACCGTTGTTCACCTCTCGAAAGGTCCCAGAATCAGTAGAGCTCCGAACCCTGATAAGACCCATAGATTGCTACCTCAGGCGTGGATCGCCCAGGAATCGATATCGAAAGCGGGATTTTTCGATGAGCTAAGCAAAAAGAGGAACAGCAACAGAATGGAACGACAGAAAGAGAAGTCGGCGACTCCTCGAGACAAGGATGTCGCTGTAGGCAACCCCCCAGCCCTGGGGCGATGTTTTTGCAGCCTCCCACATACCCCGAACCAGCAATTTGAAGAATGGTGACAACTGGGATCAGTGGCACATTAAATTCATGATGAATGCCCGGATATTGCATCGCCAAACACTATGCTGAACATACGACACCGCCAGCAGACACGGCGGAAGAAGAGAGGCGAAGATGAGTCGATATTGGCATGAAATCCACAACTTTCTTGATCAACAGCTCCTTAGATGATATTAGATCATTGTCGAAGTCAGAAGGGATGGATGGTGCCCGATAACCTCCATAGCTTACGAGGATTCCGACAAAGCTTAAGGAAGTGTTGTAAACACACTGGAAGACAGACACTACGGTCTGCTGATGACTTTTCTCAAACTAGATAAAGAATATTTACCAACATCAAAGGAAAGGCATACAGTAGCAAATTGCACTACTATTAGAACCACGTCACTACTCGTCTCCCAAAAATGCCTAAAGAGATATTTGCCATTGTTACGACCTGGGTCCAGCTCGCCCGGTGACCATCGGTAGAAGCCCGGATGGCCCAAGAGTCGGCAACAACTGTACCACACTCCGCACCAATAGAATAGCTAGAATACTGCCCCGCTTGGAGCGACGCTCCACAAGAAGCGACGCGCTCCCAGAAAAGCGTGTTGGAGCACGTGAATTAGGAGGTGTAACATTTGGACGTGATTATCTATTCAATCTAGAGAGGCCAATCTAGTTCTAATATACCTTGTGAAGCTATTCCTGCTGTTTCCGGCATAACCCGGATCCGGGCTTGATATGACGCCTTTGGGCTAGCCTGTCCGCGATATCCCAAAGCGGCGACTGTGGAGTCTCGCTGCTTTAACAAAGCGTCGGCCTTTAGGGTAGACTAATCTGGGCTCCATAAGAGCCCTAAGGGACTCTTCTTCCATATAAGTCATAGGAGTTGCGATCATCAGGATCCAACTCAGCTTTCAATACAACTTAGTTACCTTCAATTGTTCGCTTGACCAATTGACCCATTACCAGATGTGACATTCTCTTATTTGCTATCTCTTGTATTGCTCGAACCCAACGTGCCTGGTCCGACCTGCAACATCCACCCGACGGTTAGAATAACACAATCTCATCGCCTAGCCTATAGAAGCAGCCTGTGCCGTTTCCATCGTCTAGACTATAAGAATCTGCTATTCACCTCGAGCCGCAGGCTTCGATCCCTCGCCCCACCTTCATCTTTGACAGTTGGGCTTGGGACCAGACCGTTACAGCCATTGCGGTAAACGTGATTAAGAAAAAGAATCCACTTTGGCATAGAGTTGGCCTAGAAGGAATAAAGGGTTATATCTACCAAATCTAAATCCCAGAGACAGAAAAGATCATTTGGCCAAGAGATATCAGATTTCATGAGACCTACAAAGATAAATGATACGGAACGGGTGCCAACACACATGGAAGCTCTGTGAATGTGTGCCTTAGGCACCCTTGGAAGGCATATAGAAGCCCGTTACTAGGGTAGATGGAGAAAGAGACATCAGCCTTCCTACTACATATCATTGAGACCCCTACTGTTCTGACCCTACCGTATCAATAAACCAAAGATGTGAAACTTGCAGAAATCAAGTACAAATCAATACTGTTGGAACCAGCAACGTCACGTGCAGCAGTGACTGCTGTGACTGTGGGAGGCCTATCACGTGGTGGCGGCAAACACTAGAGAAGTCCTGTATGCTAGAAAGCTAGGCAATTAATCAAGCTTCATACAACAACAGACCCTGACTGTACTAGTGCACCTTATTCCTAACGCTTGTGATCCCAACACTAATCAGTGGCAGTTTCCATAAATCAACAAAGGTTGACAAAAAAAGAGACATTCGGATACATCCGCAAAAGAACATGCTAAGAAGAAAAGACAAGCATTTGCACAAGTTAAGCTCTTAAACCTCGACAAAGATTTACAAAGTTTAGCTCTATACCCTAAGATCAATTTTTCGCAGATATCTCTAAGGCTTATCCATCACAAGAACCACCAGCTCTAGGCGCCGCCGCTTTCGAACCTGGGGAAACAAACCTACACCCACCCAGTTACACTACCCCACTTTACCTCTACCAAGCAAAAACAACCTCTCTTTCTTATTCTTCATTATCCTATCACTAGCTAAGATACCATGGCCACTGAAGATAGAGATCCCTGCTAACGAGAAGGAGGAGATTGTTATGTCGGCTAAGAATTGGTTGCAGTAAATGGAAGCCTGAATTACCCGTCAACAGTAATAAGATCGGATATGATATTCATAATCAAAGTTAGTTGCCGGTATATTTCTTCTCGGTTATTCCATTATGCTGAAAACGCCATTGTAGCCTAGCTGTGAAGTTAGTTGGGTGAAGTATATCAATGGCTCTTATGGGTTGATACTTGGGGGAAAAGCTAGAACATAGTAAATCATAATCCAAACGCTGTGTCACCCAGTTTATACCCCCCTTTATCACTCGGATAAAAGCAGATATGGATGTCCTTCGTCTAAATATGGTCAAGATCAGACTGGCATCAAGCCTGAGAGGATTCAAGTATTATGATCTACCTTGATCCTAAGTCAACATCACCATTACTTCAGAATTTTGATAAACAACATTTATTTAGTCGAGTGCCTCGGCTCTCCTCCAATGCGGTGGAAACATTATGCGTATGGCCAATAATTTGCCTTCGATCTGCTTGGATAAGGTCATAGCGTGCTTGCAGCATCCCTCAAGAATGTGTGTACTGATGCAAGAAAACCACTTGGGGTAAAAAATATGTGTATGTAGGGGTTGGTTGTTCTAATATTAGTCTGTGAAACCCTTTTGGGGTTGAGATGGCCGTGGCTATAGATGTCCCGCTTGTTGGCTTTGGGGCGGCTTTCTGCCTCCACAGACTATCTTCTGGGGAAAGTTCGGGGTGGTCTCTTCCGCAAGAAAGGCAATGCTCAAAGTTTCATCCTCTAAATCTTGCCTATATTGACGAATTTAATTAGCATGAACCTAGTTTTAAAGCCCATCAATATGAATTTGTTGCGGATGAGGACAGAGGGTTGGCATCCGTCGAATTATTGAAGGATCTCAATGTGATCATGATCAAAACTTATCATGCATGTTGTTCTTCAAGCCTAGCCATTCTTGAATCCGAAACCGAGGCTTTTCAAGAGAGATAGTGTGCAATTTCGCCACGTGTCTAGGAGGCTCGAGCTTTTCCAGGTTCCACCAAGCATGTGAGGAGCACGATGGCGATTGGACCACAAGTGAATATCCATTTCATATCCGAAATGATTTCTCGGATTTGAATTCTCCCTCTTCATCACATGTCAACCTAAATAATACAGGTTTTGGGAGTAGAAGGAAGAAGCATAACAAAAAACAACACGTCAAACAGTCTTTCCTAAGAATGAACATGTTCCAAAATGCCAAAACGAGGCATCCAAGCGGGACCGGAGGCTAAATCGCGATGGTCATGCTTAAAATTGACACATTTTTATCGTGTGCGCGTACCAGATGGGCACAAAGCATCGGCATTCGGCGCCTATCAACAGCGACAAAAGCGGGTTTGATGCGTTCGGTCAAATAGGGGTGTTAAATGAGAGCGAATTCCGTCGTAAACAGACCTCAGTGGTACGTTAAGATCGACTCCACAGACTAGGGTATGCCTTGTTGTCGGAACGCCCGGGTTTAATGTGGGTTCATCGAGGTTGAGCTCTGCACATCTGGTGACACGTGAATTTGCCCGCATTCACGGTTTGGCCTGACAATGCAGATGCCAAGCATCAGATTCTGTCACTTCCTCGGCTTCCTCTATTTTCAGCGTCGGGTGATGCGCCAAGCTTCGCCGAATGTGGGTTTTATGACGCGGTTCCAGCCGCAATCGCACCCCAGCCCAGATCAGTCGCCTTGTCAAACGCAATTATCACGTTACTGACAAGGGTTCTGATACGGCCCAACACTGCCGTTTTTACCGAAAAGTCTAATGAATTGCCTGTGTCTCCCATCATATAAAGATGTTTTGGTTAGCTTTGAGGCAGCCAGAGAAATATCCGAGTGGTCATTTTCAACAATACCAAACGGCAACAACCAACCCAGATGGTTCTCAAATCGCCACACAAAGCGCAGAGCCAAAAGTCCGAAGGCTCTACGGAGCCTGAGACTGAAAGAGAGGCAGCGGCCCCAGAGTCTATCAGTGAAAATACCCTCAGTGGAGCTACTCCAGCTCTACCTTTTTGGCGTTTGCTCATCGACAAAGCACGCATCGACGACGCGGTACTGAATCACGAATATCGAGGCAGCGGAACAAACGAGGACCCCTATATTGTCACGTGGATACATGAAGATGCTGGCAACCCGTTCAACTGGTCAAAAGGACTGCGATGGATGATTGTCATGACTTCAGCCGTGACATGTTTTGGTGTTGCCTTTAGTTCCAGTGCATTCACTGGTAAGAGCCCCGTTATTCGCTCCTACCGTGAGGGTCCACGCTAACCCTTGTCTGGAATTTGCCCAGGGGCCATGCGAGAACTTATGATACATTTTCAAGCTAGCCAAACCTTGATGACGGGAGGCGTAGCATTGTATGTTCTCGGCTTCGCACTTGGCCCACTCCTATGGGCGCCTCTCTCAGAAATATACGGCCGGCAAATCATCTTCTTCTTCAGCTATGGGGCTTACGCGGTCTTCAGTGCGGCCTGCGCCGCTGATAACGGTGTCGCAACCCTGCTCGTTCTGCGTTTCTTGGCCGGCGCCTTTGGTTCGTCCACTTTGACAAATGCCGGGGGCGTTATCTCCGATGTCTTTGAGGCGAAAGAGCGCAGCGTTGCCATGGGCATTTTCTCGCTTGCGCCATCGATGGGACCGACATTGGGCCCGTTTATTGGCGGTTATCTCAGCACCGGCCAGGGTTGGAAATGGGTGAGTTGATGTATTTTTAAACAATGCGATAAAAAAACGCTTGCTGACTTAACTTTACGAAAAAAGGTCATGGGGTTAATGGCCATTCTCGCTGCTATTGCCTGGATAATGGGATTTGCTATGGTCCCTGAAACATATGCACCAGTCATTCTCCAACATCGCGCTGCGGCTCTTTCCAAACAAACGGGGAAGGTTTACAAAACGAAATTTGAGATTCAAGGCGGGCAACCTGCGCCCGCTAAAATCCTCAAAAAGGCCCTCATTCGTCCATGGGCCCTGCTATTTATCGAACCTATCGTCTTGATCCTTTCGATATATACAGCCATTGTCTATGGCACACTGTACCTTCTATTTGGAGCGTTCCCCGTAGTTTTCCAATCTGAACGAGGTTGGTCTCCCGGCAAGGGTGGCTTGGCCTTTTTTGGCGTCGCCATTGGCATGTTCAGCGCAATTCCAGCCATTGGTGCCATCAACGTTTGGTATGTAAAAAAGACAACAAAAGCTGACAATGGAGTGCTGCCACCGGAGTATCGTCTCCCGGGAGGAATGATTGGGGGCATTTCTCTTCCAATAGGCATGTTTTGGTTTGCATGGTAAGTGTACCATATTTCTGAAGTTAAAATCCTCTCTGACACATATCCTCTTCAGGACATCATACAAGTCCATACACTGGATGTCGCCTATTGCAGCTGGAGTTCCTTTCGGCTTTGGGATGTCGATGATTTTCACATCCGTCTTTAGCTACCTTATTGATTCCTACACTGTCTACTCAGCGTCTGTATTGGCGGCCAACACCGTCCTGAGATCACTATTTGGCGCGGCCTTCCCAATGTTCACAAAACAAATGTACGAAAAGCTAGGCACTCAGTGGGCCAGCTCGGTTCCGGCATTCTTGGCACTTGCCTGTACGCCTATGCCCTTTATTTTATTCCGGTACGGAGCTAGTATACGCAAGAAGTGCAAGTATGCTGCCCGAGCCGCTGCTGCCGTTGAAGAGATGGGAGAAGAATGAAGCGCCTAGAGGAGGGCAGTCGACCTGAGGTTAAAAGTTAGCATAAAAAAAGAACAAGGTCGTATAATTAGACATCACATCAGGGTTTGAAAGCCGGAACATTAGACTCATAGATACTTGCATAGAAAAATTTGGGTTATATTCTAGATAAACTGTTAAATTTAATGTCTCATAGGTCAAAATACATTGTAGGGGTGGGAAATTTCTAGAACTCTGGACCAAGCGCACTTAACCTCCGGCCTTTTTGGGTTCCAATTATGATAACACAGCAGTTGTTTTGGATACCGAAATTCTAGGGCTTGAACCTTGCCACTTGAATAAATACAAACCTCTGCTCACATCACTACTAATTATCGGAATTCAATTTGAGAACACCGTGTTTGCGTTCACACAGCCAGGGGAAGACCTTGCTCATACTCTCGAATTTGACCCCAAAGCTTGAGTCTTGTTTTCCTTCTTTCCAGAAAATAGAACTTGGGAGATCGATAAAACCCTTTTAGAATACCGAGTACGTAGGCGGTGTTGACGCTAACTAAATATTTTCTATCCCAAGCTCTTGTGCTGAATGTACTTGTTTTCATGACACAAGAATAGGGTGTGGGTAGAATCCGGATATTTGAAGGGAAAAGGTCATGAGCTGCAGCTACTATACAGCCAATATGATCATGTTTTCCTTAATGATTGGAAGAGGTTCCCCTCTTCCAGGCTAGACATAGTAATGTTTGGTGTTTGCCAAATGTCACATAGGCGGACAAAATCTGCCTCCGGCCTCCGGCGTATGTGGCACAAGGTGCCACATACACCCGTTATTCCTTCCAATTCCAACACAGGGCGAGGCGATTGGGTTTACGCTCTTGGAAAACGAGATTTCTATTCTAGGCGATGAATATCAAAAGCTCTTAAAAGAACCCAAAGTTCCTACTCCTACTGAAGTGTCCCCAGTTACGTGTCAAATATTTAGTTCTTTGTCACGCAGGCACTGCAAAGATCTGCGCTTCCTATCATTATTTTCTAGATTATGTTGAAGAGAAATATGATCATTATACTTTTGATCTGGCAAGGAAGTGCATTCGTTTTCGCCTTAGCGGCAAGTTCAACAAAATATGAGGAATTGCTGCGGTTCTAGGATTGATCTGGTTCAACCATTGATACATACATAGTACCTAACAGCCATCCATCAATGTTGAGCCAAGTTCAGATGCCCAAGGTAGGCGTCATGGCAGATGCTCGCCCAGTATGTCTGGCCGAGACAAAGGTGAAATATTTGACACATTGGTCCACATGATGTTCTCTGAAAGAATAATTTGGACAAGTTTAGTTTATGATCAGACCAAAACGAGCACACCCGGGATCGGGAATCGAATCCAGAAATTTAGGTCACGGGACAACCGAGAATACATTAACAGAGCCTGCTTCTGCAGCATAACCGACGTAGGAAGAAAAAAGCCAAGTCTATAGATAACCAACTACGCTATATGCTGATGCTAAACAAAAATGCAAAATGCCGTATGAATTAGTGATGCTGATCATCATGAGGTTTGTGATCTTTATGTTCATGTTTTTTATCGTCATGAGGGGGCTTCCCGGGGGGCTTCGGAGGCTTGTGCTTTGACAACAAGCGATATCTCCACAGTCGCTGGCGCTCTAAGCTCCACCACTTTGCCACCTCCACAGCTTCTGTTGCCCATTTTGCCGCCCCTTCACCATACTTCAGTTCCACGGCTTCGGCGAGCTTCTCCACGGTCCACGCTGTTGTGGGGTTCCGCTCCTCCGAGTCGTTTTTGGTGTCGGTGAATGTGTACTCAAACACCTTGTTCAGAGGCATGACCAATCGCCATTGCACATCCGCAGATGTGACGGCAAGCATGCCGGCGCCCGAGTTGATGACGGCAAAGTTCCACGCACGACGGCCGTTGTGGGAAGTCTTGTAGGGACGAATAAGAGACTGGCCCTCGTAGTCCTGGATTAAGTCGGAGGTTATGTACTTGTCATCCTCGTTGAGAGAACCGCTATTAATAAGTAAATCGAGAATGGTCGGTAGAATGGAAATGGTTGAGGCGTTGACCTCGTGCTGAATTCGTGGGAGATGCGGGTGCCTGAAGACGATGGGGACACGGAAGTCGCTAACATGCCCGATCTCGTATGTCCCGGTCTTATGGTAATCCTCTTTAAAAGTTTGTCCGTGATCGCCAGCGAAAACAATTAATGTTTCATCAGATATACCCAAATCATCGAAAAGCTGCATAAGTTCCGCCATCCACTGGTCATGAAAGCGGATAGTGTTTATGTACTTGTTGAAATCTTTGTGCCAGCCGTTCACTCCAGTGTTGGGCAGGTAGTCTTCAGTCTCGAAAGAGTCGGGAGTGTCCCAGGCGTGGTGTGTTGTGCTTGTAAAGTGGGACATCCAAATGCGTTGCTTGTTGGCAGTGGCGTTGGTGATGTAATCTTTGATGTACGGCTTCAAGACGGGTTCGGCGAAACCAAAGTAGTTGACTGGCTTGTAAATGGGGTCGGATTTATTGTATCGCCAGTCCTCCTCCAGCTGTTTTCTGCATACTATATGTTTGAAGCCGATCTTCTGGTCAAAAACCTCCTGTCGATCGTAAATTTCAGTCTCAGCCTCGAAAAGAGCAGGGTACCACGGCCAGTCTTTGTAGTCTTCGGAATCAGTGGTATTGTCCTTTCCTTGGTTAAGGAGGTCGAGAATCTGGGGGATACACGGCTGGTAGCTGTCGGTGTCGGCCTCATCAAACTTCTCCACCGGCATGGGCCAGGCGCCGCAGTGGTTGGAACCAAAGCTCTTAGTTGACATGGTGGCCATGGTGAACGAGCCCCTAACGTTGATGCCGCCGAAGCCGGGCTTTGCCTGATCCTTCCACTTCAGCTCGGGCGCCTCATACTCGTTGCCGTTAGCATCATTAAAATTTCCAGAAACATCAGTAATCTTCTCGATATGAGGTGTCAATTTGGATAGCAAAGCGTCCACGCGTGCCTTCTCAGACTCATCGTTGGAATTCATGATGGTTTGATGGATCTCGGACCCCTGGCGAAGGGGGAATAGTTCTTGGCGGAGACTCTCCATCAGAACGAAGACGACATTCTTGATCTTGACGGAGCCGTCACCCAGCGCACCCTTTAGGGGTTCAAAAACATCGGCATCCAGGTTGGTAATCTTCAATGGGTCATTGACAGGGTTGTAGAAGGGATCCTTGAGACGAAGTCCAGGGCATCGGTCTTTCCAGGTGTCGACGATATCGCCATGAGAACCGTCGACGCTCGGGTCAAACCGCTTGGGATCCCATCGAAGAAAGCCGCGGGGTAGCACATCGGGGAGCCAATCGGGGCGGCGCTGTCGATATTGGTTTACAAGAGGACTGTCGTGGCCGGGTGCCCATCCCTTGAAGTCGCCATGGGCTTCCTCCCAGTTGGAATTGTCAAGTAACCGAGGAAGGGGCCACTTGTTCTTCATGATCCTTCTCTGTTCTGCGCAGTGGTCGGGTTCGTTCTTGAAAATATCCAAAAAGTGGACCGGGAGAGTCATCGACATGTGGTCGTAGGGCTTGTCGGGGCGAAGCAGAGAGGCGAGGGTGAGAAAAGCAAGCGTGGCAGTTTTGAAGAGCCAAGATGGAATGAGGTTGCAACGTGAGCGCTTTGGTGATTCTTCGGTGAAAGGTTTCTCTCCATCGCCGATGAGCATGTGAGATTCGGAGCCGTCGTTTTTCGCGTACGAGTCGGCATCATCAGATTGCAGTGAATCATTATCACTCTGGCCATTGACATCCCTGGCGCTGCGCCGCTCGCGGCGGCGTCGGAGGCAGCATCGCAATACTAGAATGCCAATCGGATCAGCAAAAGGAGGCCAATATTCGGGGCGAGAGAAACCTACCAGAGAGGAACAAGTCATATATGGATGTCAAGAAGTCGCCCACGACTCGGTAGAGGAAGTTTTGGGTGAACCAAGCAAGACCGAGAACAAGGGCGCCGCACGCGAGCACGCCCCAGATGCCTGTCAACAAGAGCTTGATACCATCCTTGTCTGATGCGAAAGTCTTCGCTTCATGCCATTCCAGTTCTCCGCCGGTCTTGAAAAAGAATCCTAGTTCCGAAGAAGCGGCGCTGAGGGTTATGAGGCTGTTTGGTCGAGTCAGTGTCTTGCTTGCTTTCCCTCTGTCGGCCCGCAGCTGCAAGCTGTGGAAGGGTCAGGGGCATACGTTAATACTGTCCCTACGCCAGCGGCGATGAGGGAGAGCCAGGTTCGAATGGGGCGGAGAAGTAGTCGAGCGAGGCAGATGGCCGCAAAGTCGGGCAGGAAAAATGTGGGCAGAAATACGAGGAAGGCCAAAGGAGGGACGGTCGAGGCATATGTGAGAAGATGAGCCAACTTGGTAGAAACGACAGACACAAAAAACACAGAGAAGAGAAAGGAAACCGAGGGAGAGCACATTGCGCCGGATGGTGGACGACGACAGCCAAGGGAAAGCGAGTGTGGAAGGAAAGAAAGCGAAAATGGCGAAGCGAAGGGAGTTTGAAGACTTGAGCCATGTGGTCGCGTGCTCCAGGGTCCTTGAATTTGATCTGGGGTAAGACAAGAACTAGCGCGCTGTGGCTGGAATCATCCGCGGCATCACGGTGGGGATGCTCGTATTAGGTGGCTGTGGCCCCTTTTAGAGAATTGGGATTAGCAGCACATGGCTCGGCCGCAATCTATTTGCGACTCATGGCAGAGGCAGAGGGAGAGGCAAGGCAAGCAGGCAGGATGGCGGGGAGACCCGGACAGCGCGAAGCGGCTGCGCGTAGGGCTCCTGGGCAGCGAATCACTGTTGACGCCTCGTACATTGTGCAAATCATGAAGTAATCAGGGAGAAAAGGCCTTGGCATGCACGGCCACTGCTGGTTGTGGACGAGGTCAGAGAGGAGTTGTTCGTTCAGGGGGGGCCACTTGTGCTCAGTCTTATTGCCACTAGGCACGCGACAGGCTGCTTCAACCAGTTTAACCCTGATGCTTTCTAGGGCGTACCGAATTCCGACGCGGCGGGGGCCGGGTGGAGGACCCGAGTCGTGCTATTATTGGCCGCCGACAGTAGGCGTTACGTGAATAAAATTTCATTTTGAGATCCCGGGGGGCCGATCAAGCCAAGATGAGCCGGCTTGGCCATTGGCTCAGCCGTATAATAATTTCTTCGACAATCTATGCCCCCCCTCCCCGTTTGACCCTTTTATCCCAACCGAAGCTGACCACCCAGAAGGGAGAGCCGAAGAGAGCCTCAGACGTTGGCGACACAGCGCCAGCTGGCTGGCTGTTGGTTCGTTGTCCACTCATTGCTTGCCAGCGCGCGTCCAACCCGCCCAAACCAGCTGGACTGAACAAAGGTCCAAGAAACCCATCCTGAGGCCTGGCCGTATTTTAGGTTCCATCGCGCCAGACCTTGCTCCCGTATCCCCTAAATTATCTTGTCCGGACGGAGGAATGGTGATCCATCGGGCACTGCGCGCGAGGAGGGGCGCTCGCCCTTGCTCGGACATTACTCCATGAGTCTCGCCAATAAAGGCCAGCATTTCCGGCTGAAACGATTCCTGCACTTCTGCACCGCGCTGCCGCCTAACCGAAGCTGGGCAGCCCTAGGCCCCAGTTATTTGCCGGCGCAGGCCGCCGTTAAGGTTAAGCACTCTGACACCCATGCCACGCAGCGCACATTTTACGGATAATGTCGCCGAGGGTTGGTCCCAGACACGCTTAACATGGAAAATGGCTAGCTCGGAAGGAGAGCGCGTGACCTGCCATCCAGTTTTGATCTGGTACGATCTGATCAGCATGCGAGAAGCCATTCGCCGCCATGCGCAAACGCCATCCGTGGGTCAAATGAAGGCAACCGCTTTGTTCCGTCGTTCCGCGTTTCGGGAAGTGATCGCCGATTCTAGAACCAACAGAACACGAGAAAACACAATCCATCATCTTGCTTATTCATCCCTCGCTCCCGACAGAGAGAAGGGCGCAGCACACCAGCAAGACAAGCCGAGCACAGGCTCCCTCCTGCGTGATCTGCCTCACTAGTCACCTCAACGTCCTTTTTTTTTTCTGAGCATGAAGGCCATTCCCTGCTTGATCATCCGCTCGATGCACGACCCGCAGGGGATGAGGCTGTGCGGCCCACCTCTGAGACACCCCACCATCGCCTGAGTCTCATCAGAACCTAGTCGCAGTCTTTTGGAGGAGGACGCTTTTTTTTAGCACCCAATTATGTTTTCTTCTTTTGGTTCTTCTTTTTTTCTAAGTATTGTCACGGCCACATTCGCTTGCTCACCTCTATCAGAATTCTCTACCTCTTTCTCTCAAACTTTTTACATTCGTTTCTTCTGGTTTTTTTATATTTATTTTCCTGGCCTTCTACTTTTGACCTTGTAAATTTCATGCAAACTTGCGACTACTCCACCATCATCCCAAACCATCACTGAAGGAATGCAAGTTAAATGTGACACGATCGTGTCAACTCAATTTGAGTGTCCGAGCTTGGTATGCACTATCAAGCCACACCAACCGGGCCACACGTAGTCATTCCGATACCAGGTTCGCTTATGTTCAACGACCTTGTTATTGCTGTATCCTCTGGTCACTTCCACGACCATTCGCTTGCGAATTGAACTATTAGGGCTGTACTGTTACATACCGAATAATCCCCCCAGCAGCGAAATCGCCACTTTAATCGTTCTTGATGTGTGCATAATGGGATGTATAGGCAAACCTCAACTTAGTTTCACTCAAACCAGGATAATTCTTTGCCGTATTCAATCTTGCGTTAGCATTGTGAACCTCAACAAATAATAATGCAATTGTGGGATATGGTCAATTCAGGCAATTACCTCGCTGCAGCCTTCCTGTGTTACACAGTTAAGGGGATCTATAAAACTCTTCACAGCTTCCCCTCTCATGGCTTAGACAAGTCAATCAAATCACATCAAGAAGACCATACGTGCAGAGGCCCCAAAGGCGTCACCGTACGGGGCCCTTCCTGTGACCAAATAAGACCCCACCTAGCCCACCGACAGCATTATGAAAACTTTGAAGAGCTTACTATCTCTCCTGACTCAAGATATAAAGTGGGTTTCATATCAACCAAGCCCAATACATTCCAGCACACACGAGCAAATCGCCAGTGGCCAGACCCCAAGAATGCAAAGCAATGCGAGATAGACGAGGGAACTACTTGTCTGAACCACCCATCAGAAACCCCACAATATTGTTGAACCTCCCGCTGAGGCAATAAAGGAAGTACTTCTTGTCAAAGCAAGTAAATACAGCGGGTCACGGGAGTTGTCTTCTCAACTAATATCACTACAGACGGCAGATATTTCAAGTTTACAAACTATAGCCGTGTGAGTACAAATGTACAAATATAAAGTACGAAAAAAACACCTAGTAACTGTAAATATATTACTATGGTATTGGTTTGATACGAGAGGTAACCCACGTTCGATCAAATGAATATTACCAGATATATGCCACAGGATCGAGCCGGATTCAAATTCTTTCTCGGAATCAGCTCCACAAGGCGCCCAAAAATTATTACGAGGGAGGAGCAGGCGGTGATGGAATGGCTCCTTATGAGCAAATACAGACATAGATGCTCCAATTGGGCTGGCCAAATATTCTCGCATTGTTAGTTAATGCTCCCCTTGGGCTTCATATCAACTATACTTATGCTCTGCAAACACAATTTTCATAAAAGCTATGCCACACAACTACCTTACAATTTACTGTCCACCACCCCCCCAGTTGCTCCCACAGGATAAACATCTCTTACACTCATTCTCTACTATTGGAGAGAACCACTAGTTTTCCAATAGACTACATAATTGATACCCTGTGCGTTGTAGAAAGGAACCAAACTAACAGTTTGATCATTCGCTGTAGCTTGAAACTTGAGTCCGTCAACTTGCCTCACAGTACCCAGCTCCAAGGTGGGCGTCTCCAAAATCGTTGAGTCGCCATAATCCCCCGCGAGTACCACAGGTCCATATGCAAGCGCTTCAATACTCTTATCATCGTTGGTTGAGACAGTGCGCAGGCTCATGGGTAGAACCACTGTAACTGTATCTCCAGAAGACCATGATCGTTTTATCGAGGCGTACTCGCCGGTCGTAATTGTGGCATCCACGGACTCTCCGTTTACATGAATAGATGCGCCCGAGGTCCAATCAGGAATTCGCACTTTCAGAGTCCAGCTATCCCCATTACCACCAGAGAGTTTTAGGGACGTCGTGTTGCCGACTGGAAACTCAGTCTCCTGTGTGATGGTGATGCCGCGTTCCTCCCATTTTAAAACCGACGGTGTGAACAGGTTAACGTACAAGGCGGAGCTGTCATAAAAGTAAATGGAATCTGCCAGCTTGGTGTTTGTCTCGAGACCTGTTCCTTGGCAGCACCAAAACGAGTCGTAATCAGTACTCCAGGTGCCGCCTCCCCAAGCTGGTCCCACTCCACGACGACCACCCGGGTTTAGTGGAGTGAAGTATGTAATATGTCCGTGTGCAGATTCAGGATTTTGCTGGCCCAAAAGGTGGTTAAGCAGCGCTTTTTCATAATAATCGAAGTAGCTTGAATCTGTTGGGCTCATGAGCCACAGTTCTCTGGTTAGCTTGAGCATGTTATACGTATTGCACGCTTCGCAGGTATCATTGTCAAGATACTCGGCAATGGCATTTGGAGCTCGAAAGTGTTCGGATTGGCTGTTTCCGCCAATGGCATATGTGTGGGCGTTGACAGTAAAGTTCCACGCATTGAAGGCGATGTCCTTGTACTTGTCCACTCCAGTAGCCTTATACTCTCGTGCTGCGCCGATCCATTTTGGAACCTGGGTGTTGGCATGCAGGCCGTTAAGGCTGTCTGTATTTGCGGCTAGAGGATCAAAAACCGAAGCGTGGTCGAATCGCTGGGCTGCTGTGAGCCACTTTTCGTCCCCAGTCTGATGGTAAATGTCTGCCAAAACTTCATTCATGCCGCCGAATTCGGTGCTCATCATGGTCTGCATCTGAGAGTACGACAACTCACTGGTTCGGGCATCGACCCAACCAGCTAGGGATAAAAGTACATCGCGAGCTGTCGTATCACCAATGTGTCGCCAGATATCAAGAAGTCCTGCCATAGTCTTGTGGACGGCATAATAGGGAACATTGCCATTTGATAGGGTTCGGTTTTCCAAACGATCAAATTCTGATTCTGGGAACCCAGAGAGATAACCCTCGGCGAAACCGGCATTTGCATTGTTTGATTGGCATTTGGCCAATTCCTCTGAAAAGTACACAGCTCTGTCACGGCATTCCGTGTCTCCTAGAACGGCATAGCAATATGCCCAGGCGTTCAGAAAATGGCCTTGCATATGGGTCCGAAAGGGGAAATCCGGAGCATCCCATCCGCCGTTAGCTTCCGCGCCATTGGTCGACAAGCCGTGGTTGGCCCGAAAGTTGTAAAGAAGTCGGTCCACATCAACATCCTTAAGGTAAGAGAGGGTTCGATCTTGGTTATCCTGCCAGCGGCTGCTGGTGAGAGAGACCTGATTCATGTCAAATGCGTAGGCTGACACGCCAATTTCCTCGCTAACAGGATTGACAGCATCTGCGAAAGCAGACCACTTGCGACCCTGGAGGCTGGGCATGATACCGAAAAAAGATGCCAGGGCATACATGCCTTGACGGCGGGATAATTTTAGGATCATATTGTTTGGTGTGCGTGCACTGAGCAAAAGACCCCAAGTGTCAGAAATCTCTCACTATGTGGCTTCCAATAGTTGTGTTGTTGCCGTGCAATAGCCAAGCTGTTATTTTACCTTAGCTGCGATACGATGCATATATTTATATGCTAGAACAGGTTCATATCCCTCAAGCTTCTTGGCAACTCTTCAAACTTGCCTAGCCAATAGACAATGACTGAGCTATTTGGACCCTATTCAATTCACTGGAGCGCATATATTCCGGCGGGAATGCATACCTGCAT
Organism: Calonectria honghensis; assembly: GCA_013403855.1. Classification (NCBI taxonomy): domain Eukaryota; kingdom Fungi; phylum Ascomycota; class Sordariomycetes; order Hypocreales; family Nectriaceae; genus Calonectria; species Calonectria honghensis. The sequence goes on along the minus strand of VTGB01000078.1, from coordinate 36,440 downwards.
CATCACCACATGGTCGTGAAGGTGTGGGGAGGCGCAGGGGCAGGTCAAGCGGGCACTAAGGCGATTGGTGCGGGAAGCAATTGGCCTGGGAGCCAAGAAATTGAATCACACGTTGGTGGGTGCCAGAACATTTCCCCAGAGATTCTCATTGGTTTGGTTGTCCGGATCAAGTTTTTCCTAGATATTGAACCTTGCTTGAAATAGGGACCCCGAATATACAAACAGGGCGCTTGTGTAGTCATGTGTAGTCAGGCAATGTACTCTAAAGTGGGTGGGGATTACCTGATGGTTGCAGCACGCACTCTACCGCGCCAATCCAACAAAGGATATATTCAAAAGTTTTCGAGAAATTTATTGAATTCTGTGTTACATTCTATGTCTGAGGTGCTAACACCAGGTTTTTTTATCAATCCGATGATGCATGCTAATATCACGCCTCTCGGTTAATGTCAACCATCCCTGCTGCAAAATGAAATCAATTGACATCAAGCAAATTGGAAAAGATTGGCACCCATGTTAACCCTTCCATTTTTAGACTCTCGGGTGGGATACATAAACACATGCAAACATCCAATTGATTATCATAGTGTTGTCGTGATACTTGTGGGTATCAAAGGGTACGCTGCGCCAAAAAACAAAGATTGACTTGTCGCCGCTGCGGTAATCGGATGGTCTCAGATAACGTTATAACAGCCAAGAGAAGTATTGACATGGCCATTTAGTAGATTGACGCCAAGATTTTCGTCATAGCTAGAACACCACAGCCCTGACATGATTTCACTCTGAACATCTAAACAAGTATCACTTTGTGCGAAGCTTATTTCTCAGTTGTAGCAGAAGATAGGTTGACCATCTCTTCGTCACCTATCATCAAATCAGCAAGATCGCAGTTGGATATGGCGTTATTTATCTTTCATACCTCGGGTTAATATGGCTTTGGAAACATCCAGGGGGCTTCATCTAAGGCTTGAGTCTGCATGCGGTCCCTAGGGATGAAATTTTATGAGCAGTGTGTCAGACATCTTCTTGTGAGTCAAGGACAGAAGACGTCACAAGTTGGGTTCAAACCCAGGGAGAACAGAATTCTTGTGCCACAGAATTCCGGATAGCTGACTGATATCATCAAAGAATGAGCCAGCTTGCTGAGCTTTACATCTACTTGGATTGGTGTTGATACATCCGCCACGGCCCTCGGCCAATTAAACTCGTTCCTTTAGAATAGCCGGTTTGAATAAGAAAAAACGGTCTCAGCTTAAGCATCATCCTTCCTCTAAAGCGATCTCGATATTTCCTCGAAAAAAAAAATTCATCAGCAAATGCGCTTGAGAAGCCATCCTTTCTCTGCGTTTATGCTTGGAACTGAACCCACTGAGGGAGAACATCTCATTCCATCAATCCCGAGGCACTAGAGGAAGGTCATTGTGATCGGCGAGTGGAAAATTACGTGAATAGATATCCAAAAAGGATTGGGATATTACATTTGCAACATAATTCATTTGCAAATATAATCATCAAGAGGTGTCCCTAATAACAAAGAAATCAATGTACGCATGGCTCATCCGGGCTAATTGCAAACGCCCAAGGTGCCAGTGCGGTTCCCAGTTATTGGGCGATGCCGCCCAAGGCACACCGCCCACGGCATTGTCGGTCAGGCCTGTGGCGTGGTGGCTGGAAGTCCGCTTGTCCCTGTATATTCCCCACACAGCCCACTCGCCCACTACAGGGTTCCCAGAATCAGGGGCAGAATCAGCCATCCAACAGCTACCCACAGGGCCTGTATCGCACCTTTGAGAACAACATTGTCGAAGCGCTGCACCGTTTGTCTCAAGCCAGTGATGACCATTGAGCCACTTTCAATTGCTAGTAAGGAATAATACAGATACACACAAACACATGAGAAAGAAGGAACGAAAAAAAAAAAGGTCGCCCCCAATGTTTCTCACTGAGTCGCGCAGCCCTTGTCCTAGCAATCAATGTCTTATTTACACTGAAGGGTATGTAAAAGAGTACATCTAAAGTTTATACCGTGGATTGGTTTCACACATGTAAGACAGTATCGCCGCCCAGCTTCGTGATAGAATAATGCTTGGCTCCCACAATAAGAAAAAAAAACCATCGGTGCTATGAGAGCAGATTGTGAGAGTAGATCTATCACCTCACTTTTACGGAATATTGCCATGCAAGTATAGGGTAGGATGTTGGCTTGGTCTTCCCAAGTGCCAAAGCTTTTCCAATCCGGGAGATGGCAGACCTCAATGAAAAAGCCCACTGAGTTGGGTATTGTTCCCCTTTGGCGGTGCCGGCTTGTTGGGACAGTGGTATGTGGATAGAGCACCCAATAGGGGGGTTTATGGCTGGGCCGGCCCAACTTCATGGCTGCCCTGGCCGCCTCATTTCGGCAATGAAGGTTGTCGCTGACACCAACCCCCCTCGCCCAGACGGAGTGACGGGTGAGCTACTGGAGTGGGGCACGCAAGTACTGTAGTTTAGTGTGCTGTGTTCACGCATGACATGAGTATCCTACATTTGGGGATTGCAATATGATCAGCAGGAGCGTCGAGCAATGACGTATTTCTACGTCTCCTCTCCGAACCTGAAAAGAGGGCAATTTTGAATCAATGGCCATTTATAATCATCTCGCAAGCCTCATCGAAGTCAGCTATCAAATCATCGATGCCCAAGTGGACGAGTTTCCTTCCCCGCACACCACGATTCTCCACTTTACCCTCACACCGCCTTGGCTAAAATTAGCGGTCACAGCCTTGGAGAGTCTTCACGAACTGTGTTTGTGGGATGTGAAATTCACGGCTCGACGTGTCATATGGAAAATTCCCCGATCGTTGAGTCATTTTTTTTTCTTTTGCCTTGGTTTGTGTAGGATGAGTTTGGGAGCCTTGCGTCGAGCCCGGCCTCCTATTCCAGCCCCTCACGTGCTTCGGCGCTATTGGGTGGATTCTGCCTGACCGCCCCCCTTCGCTACGTGTTTCTTGCTCAGGTTGTCGTTGGGTCGTCATGGGATTTTGCCGCCGCCCCATCTGGTACTTTAGTTAGGCGTATATCAAGATGATCTTCTTTCATACGTAGTTTTCCCTCACTCATCTCCAAACCAACCTTGAATATCCTTGGTTGGCTAAGATGGACGTTATGTCACTACTCACAACATGGGCCGGAATGGCGGATGAGGATCCCGAAGGGTTCTTGACTCATTTCCGTACGGAGTGGGACAGGAGCGGCTCGTCAATATCGAAGGATTCTTCTGAAATGTCGACGTTGAGGGATATCAAAGTCCTATGTGAGGATGGAGACAGAAGGTCATTTTCAGAAATCTATCTTCCTGTCCCAAAACTTGTCTTCATTTGCAAAAGATACTTGCTTGATCACGAGAGCTTTGGTTTCGTGCAACTCGGCAAGCCATTAAATCGTGAAGATGGTCTTGGTCCATGGGCTTTCCTCGAGTCACAACTTGGCGCCCGGACAAAGGACGATGTGGACTTCTACCTCCAACTGCTTTGTTGTATTCGACAAAAAAATACCCAAGGAAAAATAGAGTTCCCGCGTCGGATAATGGAGCTCTACCTTCGCATTCATGCCGTATGCGAAGCGTCTACCTCTACAGAGAAGGCCCGTCAACAAGTCAGGTAAGCAGCCCTGCACCCTGCAGGTTCGAACGTACAACCTCTAACCCTCCCATAGAGATTCATTTGAGAAACATGAACTTAGTCTTCTCGCTTCAAGTTGGACGAAACCTAGCAACTGCTTACTACACCACCTCAATTACTGGCTCCTGAAGCCTGCTGTACTCCCAGCTCCCGAGAGCTGGGAATCAACCGAGGCAGAATGTGGGGTTTTGAAGCGGTTCTACCAAGAAACGCTAGGAATTTCTCCCGTGTACTCTTGGATCGATGTACTTGCAAGTCTGGAAAAGGCGCAAGGATCAACCGCTACCTTCTGGTACCCACAATTGAGGAAGTTTTACCGTGCTTTGGATGAGCTGCTTCCAAACCTCTCCGATGAAGACAAGGACAAGCTAAGGTATGCCGTTATTTACCTTGTTCTTTGTATGGCCATTTTTAACTCATGACTAGATCATTTTTCAACGACAAATCATACATCGGAGTGGTTCATAACGGATCGCTCCTCTGGTATCAAGTTTCGAGCTGTGTTTGGGCCCCGGAGTTGATTGTCCCGACCAAAATTGACTTGAGCGACCATTACAGAGGCTTAAAGTCCTTTTTCACTGGATTCTTGAAGGTTCCCAAGTATGATTGCGGCCTGATTTACAACGATTTATTAGACTTGGATCCAAGAGAGACATCGGTGGAAGAAGCAAAAGAACTGCTGTGGTCACTCAACGAGTCCCTGACTGAGTGTGGACACCTCCTGAACCATAGGTCCCTGCTCTCTAGGCCCATATTTCCTGTCAGGCTGAGAAACGGCGAAGTCAGACTCTCTCCTGCAACCTCCGGATTTCTGATCGGAGATAAACAAACTGTTCGACAGCAATTTCTCGACCGTATTGAGTTGCTGGATTTTCCCGCCGAGGATGTCTGGGGTCTTGAGCCTCTTATTCTTTGGGCTGATTTGGAGGATCGATATCTGTCCTACAACATCGAAGAGAAGACGTATCTTGAAAAAGAGTCAACTACTAAGCAAACCACTCAAAGTTTCACTGCATCCCAGGCCCGGGGTCTTTTGCGGTATGTTTTGTAGTCGGCCTGATTTGAACACTTCACTAATCTCCCTCATTAGCGTAGCAAGACATTTCCGCAGTCCTCGAGTGAGGTCCGCATTGCAGAGACAGAATTTCATCCTCAAGCTCGAACAAGCTAAATTCTTCAAAACGAATGGAATTTATCGCCAGTTATCTCTAAACAAAAGCAATTTCACGGCCGTTGCCGATAAGCAACCAAGCGATTTACATATAGACGACTTGGAGGATCAGCTGCGAATCTACATATCTGACCGAGAGGGTGCTTATGAGTTTTGCTTCGTTTCAACCCTTCCGCGCCATTTGGTGGAATGGATGATGGCGGAGCCATCTGCCGAGGACTCAGGGCGGTCGACTACAGCGGCTGTCAGTGCTGTCAAGAGTATTCTCAACGTGAGCGACGCATTGATTAATGACGTGCTCATTGAGGAGGGGATAATTGGCGAGGATGATACAGAGTTGCTGCCTCAGCCCAGCGCGAATGATAATGCTAAGCCTTTCGAGCAAGAGGTGGTGCAAAATAAGCCCCTAGAGCCGCAACGCGAGCTCAATTCGAATGCTGCATCAGCCGATGGCGTGCCCGCTGAGCGAGAGACAATAGACGATAAGGCAGAGCCACAAAATGGACTCAATACGAGCGACCCATCTCCCACAAGCCAACCCAGTGAGAGGTCAGCAAATGATGAGCCGGAACCGCCAGCCGAGTCCAGAACGAACGAGGCACCTGCTCAAAATGAACTCGTCAAGGGGGTCACAGGTGAAGAGAATCTAGAACGACAGCCTGAACTTGCTGTGAGCGACGCATTGGCCAGTGCCAAACTCGTTGTTGAGACGACAGGCGATGAAGAGTCGGAGTCTGACCTCGACCTGAGCGATGCATCATCCGACTTTGACCCTATTGGCGAAGTGACAACAACCCACAAAGAAGAATCACAGTCTGGCCTTAATGTGAATGATACAGCAGCCGATGCCAAACTCGTCGAAAAAGTCACAACAAACCACGACGAAGAGTCGGAGTCCGATCTCGACGAGAGCGATGCATCATCCGACGATAATCCCGTTGGCGAGACAACAACAACAAGCCATGAGGAAGAGTCGCAGCCCCATTTTAATGTGAACGATGCAGAGGCTATTGCCAACCTCAATGATGAGGTTACATCAAACCACAATGAAGATTCAGAGTCCGACATTGACGAGAGCGATGACTCATCTGATGGTAACAATGATGATGAGGCAACAAGTGATGATCAGGAGTCGGAATCGGATCTCGATGTGAACGACGAATCAGCCAATGGCGGTCCGGTTGGTGAGGTACCAAGTCGCAAGGAAGAGTCACAGCTCGACCTCAATGTGAGCGATAGACCGGAAAATGGCAACCTCGTCGACGATGTAACAACAGGCCGTGAGGTAGAGCCACAGACAGATGCCAACGCGAGCAACGCATCAGTGAAAGACTCGGACAGCGAGGGGACAGTCAGCTCTGAAGAGAAGAGTGAAACATTCGTACCACCTCGATTGAAAAGGAAATCTTCTTCAATCCCACGCAGAAGATCATCAACGCTCCCAAAGAGCCAGCTTGTCTTTGTGACTCCGAGAGGAGAGGAGAGAAGCGCAGAAGCCTATGAGTTCGAACAGCAAGCCCATGCAAGGTTAGTAGCCAACCCGTTCTCCGTGTAGATGTCATTCTAACTGTGCACAGGATGAGTTGTGACACTAAAATTCCCTCTCCGGACTTTTCATCCCCAGGCGCAAAGCGAAAAGAACCTTGGAAAATTGTAGGATCTAAAAATTGTATTCTCTAGATCACTGGGTCCGGGCATTTTTGGACTAGGTTTCATCTTGATATTCTGGTGTTTTTGATATTCATTTAGCATTCAGCCGTGGATCGGCTCTCAGCGGGATGGTTGGTAGACATAGATTATACATATACCAAGGCACAATGCCGAAATTGGTTCTATTTCAGATTTTAAGTACCAATTATATTAAATAAAAATGACACAGCTAGGAAGAATTTGTCAGCTTCGCTGAAGAGCACTTTTACCCATCTACATTTCAGCGAATTTTCACGTGTTGGTTGTGACCAAAGCTCCCGCAGAAACCCTCTCCTATCTACGGACTCCACGGTCTGACTATTATTAATCTGGCCTGGTGATCCATGGTGTCTGCACAGTTGAGTTGAGTTGGGTGGTTTTGATATAACCACACATATTTCCTTGAATATGCGAGGGGAGGTTTGATGTACCCAACCAGGGTCTGTTCTAATTAAGGGATAGTATTCCCTTGCGTATTAATTTTGGTGGCAAAATGTATTGTTTAAACCATTGAGGGATTTTGTGGCTACTTTTGGTAGCGGTTTTGAAGCCCAGTGGCGAACGATGTTCCTGGGTACATCAATTCTTTGGTATTTTGAGCGATGAGATTTATATTTACCAACAATATGAAGACACTTACATCAGACTTTTGCATATTAAAAGAGATAATTGTGAGATGGCATGTCATAAACGCCAACGCTAACTTATGCGTTGCCACTGACTATTATAGCTAAAGAATCAGGAACTGAAGGAAGCGTCAGAAAATTCGGAATGGGGCACCCGGCCTATTATAAATAGGAACATCAGTCGTTATTGGGCAGCAGGGTAGTTCATTAGTAGGGTTAGCTACGAGAGCTAATCCGGAATGATAAGAGTGGACGATCCGCAGAGATACCTGATGAATCATAGGCGTGGAGCATCAAGTATATATGTATTTATTGGTCATATATTTGTGTTCAATATTCTCAGAATTCCCCACAGGAGGCAAATCTAAGAGGTTATATTCGCCAGGATACTTGCATCGCTTTCTTGCCATGGGAAGGTTTGCTCAATTGATCTAATCAGCTTTTCGTGGTGGGTAGACCTTGGCTTGATTTCCGCCTGAAATGGCTTTGGGTGACTGATAACACCCGTGGTGAAAGACATTCTTGATGCGACGTCTTCCTCAATTCCACCCACTCCCTTAATACTAAAAACTGCAAGAGACTGAGCAACAGTAAGATACAACGAGTTATCAGCCAGAATGCGCCCAGGACAGAGTCGACGCCCAAACCCAAATACAAATGTGCTAGGGTCGGGTGGCATCTGACTACCTTTAGAGGGCAAGAATCGGTCAGGATCAAATGTCATAGGTTCCTTGTATACTTCCGGGTCGTGGGTGAAATGCCTGGGCACTTACATTAGCATCCATCTCGGGTACTTGATAATCACTTACCAGATATTCGCAGACAACAAAGATCCTTTTGGAATAAAATATTCTTCGAAAATATCATCGGCGGTACTCATGTGGGGAACCCCCATTGGAATTACGGGATGCCAGCGGAGAACCTCCTTGATAGTAGCTTCAATGTATGGCAGATTTGACCGGTCAGAGAAAGACGGCAATCTATCACGACCAATGACGCGATCAATTTCCTCCTGAGCCTTCTCTTGAACCTCTGGGAAAAGTGTCATGGCCAAAAAGAAGCACGAAAGCGATGAAACAGTCTAGTAAATTAGAGCAGAACGCGTCTCGACAGAAAGAAACTTACGGTATCCGCTCCTCCAGTGTATAAGGACATAGCTGACCATTTGTTTGTGAGCTTTTCTTCTGGGGTAGAGTCCCCGGCCTTCAAGAGTCGCGACAGAAATGAATTGTTATCTTTTCCTCGCTCCATTTGGTGCTTGACAAACGCATAAGGCTTTTCTGTCACGTCATTGAGTCCTGCTGCCCATTGCCGGGCGTTCTTCTTAAATTCGGTCCCGGGAATCCAATCCGGTAGGTATCTCACTATTTTCAGATACGTCAGTTTTGCGAACATTCTGGGAAACTATCCATTTGTTGGCACTGACAAAACGGTATTGTATCTACCATGTGGCTGCCAGGAACGGCACGCGTAAATATGTCTACGGCATCGCCGGCGATATCAACCAGATAATCATTCTTAAATTGCTCTACGTTATATCCGTAGGACATCTTCAAAATTATAGCACCTGTTTCCCTAGATGTACTTGTTAGTTTCGAAGCGATAAGAAGTGCATGATTCCTCGGCATTAGAGCACCCACTTTCTGATATGGTCTCGAAGGGAATTTGGGTCATTTAGGACATGCAACAGAAAGTGCCCGACCTCTGCTTCTTGTAGCGCGTCATACTGTGCTGCCGCAGGTTTGGAGCCGATAACTCGGGCTATGTTCTTTCGATATGTTCGCAGTCGCTCATTGTACGGTAACACTACGAGGGCTCTCTCCCAACCCACCCTATTACCCTCAGTCAACCAACCCCACCCACTTTTGATTGGAGGCCTACATTTCTCCCAGGAATATTTGTCTCGGTCTTGATGAATGTTTGATCGATCGCTTTTCGAGTAATTCCAAGGCGATTCGGATATCGTTGATGATTATGATTGTTTGTCCCATGACGGTGACAGAGCTGATAGGACCTGCCGAGTAGAACCAAACTTTAGATTCTGCCGGCATAGCATGTATATACACTCACCGTAGATTTCTTTGTGCTTCAACCAGTGGTGTGCCTCCAAGGCCCCTGGTCCGGGTAAGTCATTCAAATTCCCAAAAAGTGGAAGGCCTTTCGGGCCTGGGGGCAGTGAAAAGTTGCTTCCATATCTGGATCCGTTGATGACCTTGAGGACGGCAATGGTGACGATGAGGCACACGCCTAGGCTGAGAATTATGAGTGAGAAACTCATTATAATCACTGTTGGTAATGCCAGGATATCCTTCGAAGTGAAAACAAGGCGCGGGTATGTCGGGGTTAAAGCCCCCAGAAGCGATTTTTGGGCTGCGAGTTGGGTCCTAGGACTTTCCCATAGAGCAGTAGCATTATACCCAAATCGGCACGTCTTTTTTCTAGCCCTCGGTAGTTAGAGTTGCTGATCATGGCCAAGCCGGTTTTTTATCTTCGCGGCTAGCTGGGTGGCGACGTGGCAGCGGCCGACCTAGTACCCCGCCTAGTCGAGTGCACCGGCACTTGTGGATGGATGCCTCTGGGGTGATTGGTATTATGCCTGAACTGCAAGATGTACAAGGTGGCGAAAGAAGACAGAGCCTTCATCCAATTAGGCTTACCATGAAGAAAACTTTACCATAAACGTATCGCATATTTAAATAAATTCTTGTGATTTAATCAGTTCTACTTTCGATTGTTCAATGTGAGACTTGACAAAAGTTCCTGTAAAGACGGAGATAGGTAATGCCAAGGCTGTGATAGTGAGTATTGCGAGGACGGGCCGGCCCGTTTCCCCACCACTGGTATAATAAGAGGCAAAACGTGGGGTCATATGCATCACTCTCCCTTTTCAGCTAGGCCGAGGTTCAGCTCAACACAATGATTGCCGTGCCTAAAAGAGGGGTAAGTAATCTATTATCAACATGTCGTCATTGACGAAGAGGGGTTGAGACCCAGGTACTAGTTGATACTGGCGAAAATACAAAGCACTACTACTGGCCATACCAAATGACGGATAGGTTTAACTAGCCTTGTTAGGACAGTTAGGACCTACAATTGTGAAAACTTCGATAGAAAAACCTGTTTGACACCTGAGCTGAAAGACGGCATCTCGGCAGTACACTTGAGCTCACATCACAACCAGGGTGGCAGCCGCTCAGAAAAATTACATCATCTATACCAATGTCGTCGTCCGGATGGATGGTTCATATGCAAAAGTCGCTGCCGATGAAGAACTTGATGCGATTCGAATTCGGACTAGCTTGTGGAACTATTCAGGAAGGTCAATACGGTCGGGTTGTTGTGATGCTTGGCTGACTCTTGGGTCAGTGCATAAAAGCTCAGTATCATAAATTTAGACGGCAGGGGCTGGGAACATAGGAAGAGCCAAAACTCGTGTCGCCACTAGTCAAACCCAAGAACTCGCTCCTAAGGCCATACTAGAATGCAAAATGAGTGTCCGCGTTGTTTATCCCCCACCCAAAAAAAAAAAGACCAATTACGGATAAGTGTGGCTGACATTGCTTATAATTTATATACTGTGCAATGAGAGAATGAGATCCCAGCGACCTAATGAATGATGCCTTGACAATACGGGGGGGTTAAAACGGCTGGGGGTCTTGTAGAGGTCGGACGAAGATGGTTGATTTTCTTATCTATCTCCCCTAGTGCTGGGCCCCACAGGGTCTTCCTAGCATATGTGAGGTGCACCGATCTGGGCGCTACAGGCGCTTTAGTAGCTAACCGCATCACTTGGGCGGCATGCGTCATTTCTCTAGAAAAAAAAAAGAGAGCATCGGTCAAGGTGTTTTAGGAACGTGCCGCAGTGGACCAAGGCTCTCTCTATAGCCTCAGGCTGATCGATACCGGTTCCTAATAATTCCGTGTGGTATGCTGAGTTGGCACCATGCTCCGTTATTGTCAGCTGTGTTCTAATTCCACTGATTGGTACTGAGGCCGTGCCGCGGCCTATTGGTCACACAGATTGAAGACGCACGAGGCAGCCAAAAATCACTCCGCAATTTCGTTCTCGCTTCTTTTCTTCTCTTTTCCTGTCACCCCCAATCCACTCCTTCTTGGCATTCGTCAAAGTTTTAGCCAGATGATCCCTGGTCAATTCTACGACAAACTGTACCATTTTCCTCAATCAGGGGGTTCTCACAACTCGCCCTGACCTAATCCATGTAAAAAAATGTCACCCAAAGAAGCCAGCGTTGATAGCTATCAGGTGGGATGAATCTGCCCACTAGAAATGTGGTAGCTTGCAGCAATAAAGACGCTTGACGAGGAACATGAAATTCTTGCGCTATCTCGCGCCGATAACGGCGTGTACAACCTTGGCAGCATTAATGATCACAATGTCATAATCATCAACTTCCACCAGCTCAGGAATTACCCTGCACTTACCGTCACCACACAGATATGGATGACATTTCCGAATCTCACAGCTGGTTTGTTGGTCAGAATTGGGCAGCGTACCAGTGGAGACTGACAGTGGGATGATTCGATCACGGTATGTGGTAGCTAGCAGGCGGATGGGCTCACATTCTAGAGCGATGCAATACGAACACGGCAAGGCAAGAGAAGAAAATTTGGAGCGCACGTGCTTTCTTATGCCCCAAACAGCAGCATTTCTTGATGTTGGACAGATACTATCTATGCAACGGGAAAGAATGACCACGATCCCATTTAGGATAGCACACAGAGAGGATTTAGATAGAGCGCCGAAGTCTCCGGCAATTCGGGTTCCTAGGTTATACGAACCACCATCATCACCAATAGATGCGAGTGTCTTGTGAGAAATGTGGATGTAACCTAGAAAAGTGTATCGAGCGAGTTCTAGGCAAAGTCGAAAATTCCCTTGTTGTTATATCGAGACCCACCCATAGCCTCTGGGGAGTTGGTACTCAAAGATGCAAAGCAGAAGGATTGCCTACCCCAGAAATACGGGCTTTTGTGCTTTGAGATGGAGGCGTCCGGGACGCCTTTTAACTTCCCTTGCATGGTTATTCTCGACATTTCTCACTATTGTGACTCATAAGAATCATGATTTGCATGGGTTCGCAGTAATAGCGACCACTGGATATGCCAGGCAGTTGCTCTTCCACATGCCTGTTGAGGCGACACAGATATCAATATAGGCTCAGTATGGAGAGATTAACCATAAGTATAACCTACTACTGAAGTGGGTTTAATAGCCAGCTCGCCCCTGTTTTGACTGAGATAAGCAAAGAGACAATTATTTAGGTGATAGATAAGTGTATGCGCGTCAATTGTGCTGCCTCAGATTGGCAACGAATGAAGTATATTGGCAACTCGGCCTTGGACAAGGAAATGCGGGAGTTGCCAATTTGCACGTCGGTATTCAAATTATCGCTGCTTGAACCTGAAAAGACTAAAATTATTATGCGAGTCTTTAGTTGTGCCGCATACTCGTCTAGAGACTGGTGTGGAAGATCAATTTCCGGTTTTCTCTTGAATCGCACTGGTAGCAAATATGGGGCATGTCAGCCCCAAAGGAACAAGGGCGGGATGTGGGACCAACACCCGTAGGAAAAAGATCGACAAGAGTAGACTGGACGATGGCCGTTATAAAAAGCATTTGACGAGTGGAGAATAACGTGTTGGAGCAGGTCTGGATGTGGGCTGTCTCAGCCTCGGCTGGTGTCCCAGAGGAATCAGAGTTTCCAGTTCATCCGTGCCTTAGCAATAGCATGGCTCCATCTTGGGCGATGCGGCTACGCCGAATCGCTTGCTTGGCACGTCAGCTTGGACGTGGCTCATTTCGGGTGCGACGCTTTGGTCTGCGCACACGACATGTTGCCAGGAAAGGGGATAGCGCCGCGATGAGGGGATCCTGGGACACTCTTTGTTTGACCAGGTGAAGTGGCGGGGCGACCTTTGGCAGTAGAGTCGTCGCCACAGCTGGGAATAAGAATGAAGGACTTCCAAGCAGCACCACAAAGTCAAACTGGATTTCGAGGCACTGGTGAGGCGCAGGCGACACCGAGAGCGTCTATCGCACACGACGACGAATGCATTCCAACCAAAGTGAGCCGATCTGGGCAGGCGAAGGTTACGTAGTCAGGGCCCGTGTTTGGAAACCTTGGCCGTGGAACCAACCTACAGTAGCGCGAGCTGGATGTGGTTGCGCCCGATCGACTGGGGGGGCTCTTTTTTTTTTTAGAAGGAAAAAAAATACGGAGTAGCAGTGAAAGGGAGCATGGATTCCCCTCCACCCGTCACAGGGATGTCTCTGATTCTTGGGCCCAAAAGTCAATTCTGCTCCAAAGTAAACAAAAGAGGACAGCAAAGAACAGAAGCAAATCTGCCGCTGGCACCGAGTCAAGTTGACCTGGCGGCAATAGCCTCGAGGAGCAGGGCCGCCGTCTCGTCCTCGCTGGTGCCGGTCTGCCGGGTGCTGAGCGAAGGCGGTACATTGGGGGAACCCCACCGGGCCGATGCCGTGATATGCGCGTATTTGGCTTCAGCAGCCATCTGCCGCTGAGCAAGCCCTTGGTGAGCCCTGGGTGAGCCCTGGTCGCCGGCGGGGCCTAATGCGGCTTACGTACCGCCCACGTACCACTCGCGTTCCGTCCCAGCGACCGGGGGTACGTATTCCCTATCGCAACCACAGCCAGCTCAGCCATTGCTCACTTTGGCAAAGGGGCGCGTGCCAGCCGCAGCCCTTGATAGACCACTCTCACCACACCCTCATGCTTCATTTACGCGGACAGCCTTACTGCGCTCACTCCTTTCTTGACCACCCGACTCTCCTCTCCCTTCTCCTCCATCATCACCATACGCGCACGCCAAAAGATATCACCGGCCTCCTCCCCTCGCTCCCCATCGCGGACCTTCCAACACTCGGCACGCCTCCGGTTGTCTCGTCCTCCCGCTTGCACCGCCTTGGGTCCCTCTCCCGGCTTTCTTGGGCCTGTTGTTTCGCATCTTACGCTCTCTTTCCCACCCCTGCAGCTGCGACTCTGACTGCAACCACCACCGAGACTCCCACTCTCGCTCCCTCTCTTTTCTTCTCGCCATCTTCCTCGAATCTCTCCTCAACCGAAACCTTGCAAAGACGCGCACTCATCTCAGCATGCCCTCCCTCAAATCACTGCTCCTCTGGGGCTTCGCCTCCTTTTCCACATCCCTCGCCTACCGGGTCCACCCCCGCGATGTCGTCAACGAAGCCAACAGCCTAGACCGCCGCGAAACCAAGGCCAAGACGCCCAAGTACTTCCGGGAGCCCGGAGGCAGCCTCGAGCTCGGTCACTACGACATCCGATACTTCCAGGACAAGGTGCCCTACGACCAGCACCGCTTTGTGCTCCGCGACCTCATCCGCAGCTACCTCAACACCATGAACAGCAACGGCGTCGAGACGTGGCTTGCCCACGGCACCCTGCTCGGCTGGTGGTGGAATGGCAAAATCATGCCCTGGGACTACGATCTCGACGTCCAGCTCACAAACACTTCGCTGTACTGGGTCGGCGAAAACCTGAACCGCACAGAGCACGTCTTCAACTACACCGACCCCGACACCGGTGCTCTCGTCAGCAACTCGTACCTGCTCGACATCAACCCGCACCACGTCGATGTTGACCGCGGTGACGGCATGAACATCATTGACGCCCGCTGGATTGACATGACCAACGGCATGTTCATTGACATCACAGCCGTCCGCGAACGCGAGGAGAACCGCCCAGGCATCTGGAGCTGCAAGAACAAGCACCGCTACAAGAGCCAGGACCTTTGGCCCATGCGAATCACCGAGTTCGAGGGCGTCAAGGCCCGGATTCCCTACAACTTTGAAATGATTCTCATCGACGAGTATGATACCAAGGCTCTCGTCACCGAGGAATGGCAAGGGTATGTTTCATTTTTTTTTCTCCCCTACCGCAGGTTGCGGTCTGTCCTCTCTTGAGAGATGGATCGCGGCCACCGAAATTTAGTGTCCAACGTTGAACCAAAGATGAAACGCTAATTGAATCTCCTTCCAGGCACAAGTGGGATCGCGACATCAAGCTATGGGTTAAAATGGATAGTGAGGAGGAAACTGCGCGCAGAATCGAGGCCGCAGAACGCAAGAAGCAAGAGCTTCGAGCGCGACCATCGCCATCCCAACAAACAAACTAGAGAGCTTGTCTACTTTTTGTCGAGCACCAGCTCTTTACACTACGAGAAGTCCCCCTCTAGACCTTGCGCAACTGGGATCGGTACGGATCAATTTGGCATCGGTTTGGGTCGGCGCCTCTCCAGTGCGCTGCTCTTTCTTGCCCATCTTTACATTGTATGAATAAGCGTTTTGCTTCTCTCATTGGGTTTTTCCCCTTTCCACATACCTCGGCGTTGGATAGGAATGGTTCAAGGCGTTTTTGTGAAAAACGGCACATGGTGGATTTTTTTTTTGTCTTTGTCGTCCCGGCATGCCTGGTGACATCAGCCACGAGCATTTTGGAATTGCACACCGTCGCTGAGAGGCGGCGAGCTACTACAATAGTTGTCTTCTGGGATTTTGATGGCTTGTGGCCATTGGATAACTGAATACGGCAGGATACCAATAAATATACGATTGATGTACAACACCAACTTGCACTTGGTCACGTCGTAAGCAAAACAACCTTGTGAACTGCTGAGTGTCAAATCAAGGCTTCAGTCCTCGAATCCGAAATATATCCATTGGGCGTTTCTCGCACCGCTCGCTCTTCATCATTCCAGGGTATCATTTGTTTTTTTCATCTATCTGCATTGACAGACTCCGTCATCCATGTCTTCCACTTGACTGTAGAAGTTGTGTCTTTATTCTCTTGCCATTGTCTAAACTTCCCACCAATCCCAACATCAACCAACGGTATCATGCTTGGTCGTCCGTGAGCGCATTGAAATGGCAATGCACATTTTGACAAACGTGATAGTAGCTGTTCACATTCTTCGTTTGTCAGAGGGTCGTTGAACATTATCGCGCCTTGGTGAAGCATGTTAGTGATGAATTTCCCAACAATGACGCACTGGCGAGATACGCACTTCTGCAAGCTCTTGAGTGGAGCATGTCCAGTATTCCCTTGGGGCAACCATGGAACAATGAGACAAACGGCTTATCAGCCTGGTGGTTTGAGGGGCTGGTACCAGGAACGTCCTCGTCAACAAGGTGCCAAATTTCCTTCCGGAGAAGCTCAATCAGAATACGGGGCTCCTGGCGGCATCTTTCGAGAATGCCAGGCGGTAGCCCAACAACCGTGATTTTGCAGCCATTCAAAGGGCTTTTTAGTTGAGAGGTGACATTGAAAACGATGCCCCACGAGGCAAAGTGGTCGTGGAATTGTTCCAGGAGCCGTTGCTCCTTTGATGAGACTTCAAACACCAATGGCCGTTCCAAGGCTTCAACATCGGCCTTGATTCCACCGTCAGGCACATTCCGGATGAAGTAATCTGCCATCAATTCTTCTAAACGACACCGCTCATCCACGGCATGCTGATCAAGCATCACCAAAGCAGAGCTTGGCGTCTGCGATTTGGGATCCTCCGACGTCACATTGTCCAGCGGAAGTTTCGCAAGGATAAACTTGCGGTCAACCTGAGAAATGACTGTTCCGTGTGCTAGAGCACGCCTTGATACTCGGTAGGTCAGGTTCACTGAGCCGGTGTCAAAGTTTACACCGCCGTCCCTTCCTTCCCCGCAATGGTGCAGAGGTTCATCACCGCCACCTATCCTGGGAATCGATGATTGTGGCGTCTCGAAGATGGGGTTCTTCCATGCGGACGTCACATTTTCGAACCATTTGCTTCTGGGCGTTATGGTTTGTAAATCTGCTGCTTTTTCCTTTTCAGGAAAGTTCGTCGGGTCTCTCGACGAACCGCCAAACGTCGACAGACCGCTCCTAATAACAAGGGTGCCAGTCCTTGGCGGGAGTGGATCACTTATAAGCAGCTCACAAGGGCGCTTATCGGGGGTCTCATCAAAAGGTTTGCGTAAGAGTTTACCTCCTTCTCCAACCAGAGGGGCCGGTGACGATACGGCTAGTGCCTTCATTTGAACGCCAACTGTCTTACTGAGGCCTGACGTTGTCGGTTTTCCGACCTTGACTCGGTTCCAGCCATCAAATGGGCTATCAGCTATATCTTGCGATTCCATGCTTGCACTTCGAGGAATAGGACTAGATCTGGGGCCATTGGTTGAGGTAGTAGGTCGACGTTTGGACGATTTCTTTGACCGGCCAAGGGTCTTCGAGGTGGAATAGGCTGATTCTTCTGGATAGAGCCGAACTTTTCGGGGACGATATTGATGCTTCTTGAGAAACCCGTAACAAGATGCCTTGAGGAGATCAAGAATGGTGGCCAGAGTTTGGCCCTGATTTTCCAATGTCTCAACTCCGTCGGCATCAGTACAGCCCATAGCCACAATCTTGAAATAAAACATTGGCCACTTTTCAATGTCCTTCCGACTTCGCAGTTCCCTTCCGGAAATCTCATCGAGCTCAGAGGAGTTTTGTGACTGGTTATCGTCCCCACCAATGGCCCCAAAACGCGAATTTTGAAAGACGCGGTTTATCTCTTCGTACAGCACATCGGTACCAAATTCATTCATAGCAGGGTGGACGCCCAGACTAATAAACTGGGAGCGACGCGTTGCAGCCGGAACTTTTGAGATACAACCTTTGATACTGGCGGATCCGGAAGATGCTGAGATCGGAACCCAAACATCAGCTTCGCTGGAATCAACGAGAGAGGCTTGGACAAGGAGTCTTAGTGTGCGAGATACTATGTCGAGAGATTTGGCAGGCCGAAATCGAAGGTCACGCTGTGTCGTTTTATTGCTTACTGAGACACCAACAGCCATGGGCCAAGCAAGCAGCAGTGCTACGATGTCCCTAGTCAGTTTTGACCAAATCCTGTCGATAGCTGGCCGGTCGGTAGAGGAAGCTCGTTGCTTGACTCTAACAGGCATAGACCCAAATAGATCTCGCACCGTCACCTTAGTTCCATAGTCAAAGTTGGACAGTGTGTGCGCGGGAGGTGTTGGGAGATTTCGGCTGAGAACACAGGAATTGTGGATAGTGATAGAATTGCAAGAGAGGTGGCCTTGATGGCGGGAAGCGATGGAGAGCAGCGACAGAGTTGCTAGTGATGCCAGGAATTTCCCATTTTTCCCGTGGATGGTCGCTCTCGGAGGAAATCGCGACGTGTCTATTGACAGGCACAGTGAATAAGGGTCAAGACATAGCGCAGCGTTTTTCTGAAGCTGGATAATGGCCTACTTACGATGGGGCTTTCCGAGGCCACCGTCTTGGGTAAATTCCACGGGCGGTATGCCTATACCATTGTCTTCGATGGTGCAGTTGCCGCGGGTGTAGTCAACAGTGATGTTGATCTCTGAGGCGCCAGCATCAAGGGCGTTGGCGAGCAGGTTGCAAACAACGCCGTTCAGCGATGTGATGGTGTTGGACGATTTGATCTTGTCAATGACGTCCTGTGGAAGCCGGCGGATTGACATGGCATCGGCTATCTGACCGGCGTGATGCTTTCATGCTCGCTGCACAGAGTAGCATGGCATTGATGAAGTGTTGTTGGCTGCCAATGCGACATGCACTTGTTTTGGTGGAGAAGGCCTGAACAGCCAGGATAGCCTTGCACGGGCGGGGGGGGAATTAAGGCAGTGACGTCGCTAAGTCAGGGTCCACGTACTCTAGACGCCAGCGGACAGAGTGCTGCCTTGACCCAAACAATTATTACACCGCGTATGAATACACAGCTGCGGGTCAATATGCAATATGGTCTTGTCGGCATTCATGTGCAATGGATGGCCCATAGATACCAGCCGTACCAAGTTCGGTGCCATTAGTGAAAGGCCAACAACGAATGAATAAACGCGCCTGCCATCAATTCATTTTTGAGGCAGCCGGATTGAGGCCAGGGTGATGGAATACGGGTATTTCACCATCGTTGTTATTATTTGCCTGTTGTTGAACAGTGAAAAGCTCTCGGCGATATAACAAAAAGCCATCGCATCAGCAAAGTGCTCAAACAAGGCCTGGAATGACAAGCTACGACAAAGCTAACCTGGCGAGTGAGGTGTGACAAATTTGCTAGGAGTACAGCAGGCGGGCTAGAATAAGTAAGTGCACAAAGGTTATGCGTAGTCTGAGGATATATATAAAACACTGAGCTGGGTATTGTCAACACTGTATTGTGCTCTATATTGCTGACCTTGTGCTGTCGACATTTTGGAATATTAGCGCCTTTGCGCTGGTGTTCCTCGTGTGCAACATCCTTGTGCCTGTGCCGTGGGGGTTTTCTTCGGCTTGTGCAGCCAGGAATGCGCACCACGCCTGTCTCAGTTGGTGCTCGCACTACCGCCATGCTATGCACAGCTAAAGCAAAGATCAGTCAGACTTCCAGCTACGCTAAGCTGCTCCGCCTCAAAGCTTGGGCTTTTGATGCCCATTCTCTCGGTCTCGCTGTCGCGGCTCGCTCAAGGCCGTAGTTACTCACGTGATTTCTCTCCTCCTTCCGCCCTACCTTGATCCGTATTCAGCCGCCACCTCCAACCATGCCATCCATGTAACGCTGGTGACGCCGCCCTCCTCGTCGTGCTGGTGCTGGCTCGTGCCCTTGGTCGCTTGCGCTCCCTATATTCCGATCGACATCTGTGAACCTCGACCTGCTTCACCACTTTCTTCGCTTCGCCGTCCGTCCTTGCCATTGATCCCCGCCTCCATCCGCTCCGCTGCCCAACGCTGGTGCCCAGCACATCCGTCGCCGCTTCGTCGCCGCAGCCCCCATCGGCCCACGCATACGTCCTCCTGAACCCTCGAGCCTAAACCTCATGGCGACGACCGAAACCCTCCCTCCAACGCATGGTACGCTTCCATTCTTCTCATTTCCCCTCGTTCCGTCTCGGCCGGGCCCATCGCATCGTGCCAAACCCCGCTCGGCGCTCATCACTCGAACCATGTCGCAACCCTGTATAGCTAACCGTCCATCAGACCGACAAGGCCAACGTCGCCGGCCCTTCTCGACTTGGGTCAAGAAGTTGACCAACTTCAAATCTTCCTCCGACGGCGACCGTCCCAAGCGACACAAGATACGACGCGGCCCGAAGAAGAACAATCCATACCCCGAATCTGGAACAGTCGGAAATGGCGTCACGAATGGGGCCAGCGCTTGCAGCATCTCCACGGCACGCTCCGGCAGCAACACGAGCCTAGCACAATCTTCCCGCATTTCCCGGGATGGCCAAACTCCTACTACAACCGGTAGGAGAAGCCTAGTGGGGACTGTGTCGACAAACCATGAGGAATCCCGGTCCATCTGCGCGCCAAGTCACGGCGCCAGCTCGCTGGCTGGCACAAGCCGCACAGTTGGAGGCGGCGTTGAATCGCGAAGAGGGGGGGATAGCACCTTCTCAAGCCCCGCGCCATCCGTTAGGTCGTTGACAACGACATTGACCACGATTCAATCCATGGCGCCCAACGGAGTGGGACAGGGCCACGGCAACTCCAACCAGCACCACACCAACGTCCAGTCCATTCAATTCACTCAGCCCTTCCCAACGGCATCGCCCGCCTCAGCAATCCCCGCCCACCTGAATCCGACTGGTAACCCAACGACCTACACAGCCGCCACTGCCAATAATCTTCTGACTGACAACGCATCCATCCTCACCCTTGCATCCTCCAGCAAGCGCCGGCGCCGGCGGTCCCTCGACACCGATGCTTCGGTTCGCGCGCTCGCTCCTTCATCGCTCTGGGGCGGCAGTCGAGAAAGCCTACCTCTCAGCATCCTCAGCGCCAACATCGATCCAAGCACTATGCCCCCCACTCCCGGCCTTCATGGCAGCAGCTCTCGAATGGGTGCCGAACGCACCAGCATATACTCGGCCACTGGTGTGATGCCAGCAATTCCAGGTGATCGCAACAGCTTCTATGCCAAGCAGGCCGATGGTGCCAGCGTCCGAAGCGGTTTGCTAGGGCACAACAGGGCTGACAGCGTCAGCGGGAGCATCGGCGGGCTGAGCAGCCCGTTGGTAAGCCCGCGCGAGGTGCCAGGCGAGAAATCGGAGAAGGACAAGGACAAGGATGAGCCGTCGACGCCTAAAGAAGAGACGGAGAAGGAGGAGTAATGGTTTTCAGTATTTACGAATGACGGGTATACTTATTTCGGGTGGGATGGCATAGAGTTTGATTCGGCAAGGTCAGGCGGAGGCAAGGGGCATTTTCTTTCAGTCCCCATAATAGCAATACATGATACCCTTGGAGCATTTACCTAACGTAACAATCGCTTTGAAGTTTGGCTTGTGATTGCCGTCCTCGATGCAACTTGACGTCGACCCTTGTCCGCGGCCCAGGCCAGTCATGTTCAGCAGCGGATCCCCTACGCAGCCACTGTAACGCTCGGCGCCAATCAGAGCAGAAGTGTGTCTTGGGCCCCAGAGGCGCTAGCCCGTGTCGCGGTTCTCATGTCCTCAGAGGTTATAATACCATGAAAGACAGGATGAGTTGATTGCACACTCCCTTGGTAGCACAACAAACTCGATTTCTTCTCATCTACTAAAGGCTTATTGATCCTATGTTTGGAGTGGAAGAATCTGCTTCTAGAGAAATGCTGGGCACTAAAACCAACCAGTGCCAGTGAGTAGACTTGCAAGTTATCAACGATCTCATTTTTTGTCCTATTCAGCTTCCATGACTCTGTTTTCTCCACGTTGTCTATTTGTAGCACTATTACTCTACTGCACCTATGGCTATACATTTCTCACCTTCATATTACAGCGATAATACGAATGAAGCCAAGGTTAGCATTAAGAACTATCCAGTGCATCGTGCTAATACCCCTCAAAGACGAAGTTTACCCAGGCAAAGAACCATGAGATGGTGTCAATATACCGCAAGCAAATCAACAAATTTGATGATAAGAATCTGAAAGTGAAGTAAAGCGGTGATTGTGGGGGAATGCGGCCAGCCCAGTATGGTATTCGTTGATCCGAATAGATGTGATTTACTTGCTTCTTTGGCACATTCTTCTGTCGGTATGTCTCGGAGCGCGAAGTGCTTGAACATATTCCACAACACAAAACAAGCACATTCACACCAATTTTATGACAAAAGCGTATGGTTTTTAATTGGCATCAACCCGATGCCACCTAGGTAATTGATCTATTCCGAAAGGGCAATTGTATGTGACGGGGAGGCAGCAACATTTGTGGATCGGTCAGCACCAAGACCGTTGTGACCCGGTACTCCGCACACTGACACCCTATTGGCAGGTACCTGGGGCAAAGCTCCGCACAGAGCTCCCCGAGCTTGCAGCGCTGTGCCATGTCCCACCATCGTCATCGCGCGGCTTCAGTGCGCCTCCCCCAACCTCCAACAGCGAACGTTCCCCATGCATCAAGATGGCCATTTCGGTACGATCGCCCCTGGGTTTCCTGCGTGCATCCATGCCTATTCGTTCTACTGCTCCCTTGCAGATATCTCGCTAACCATCTGCTGCAGTGGAAGTCGTTTGACTTCTTCGACGTCGCCCAAATCGATCTCCCGGCCGAAGAAACCCAGCCGCTCTTTGAGGGCAACGACATCTCCAGCGTCTG
Source organism: Calonectria honghensis (assembly GCA_013403855.1). Taxonomy (NCBI): domain Eukaryota; kingdom Fungi; phylum Ascomycota; class Sordariomycetes; order Hypocreales; family Nectriaceae; genus Calonectria; species Calonectria honghensis. The sequence goes on along the minus strand of VTGB01000078.1, from coordinate 13,670 downwards.
CACGGGATCTGACAGTCTGTTTATCGGGTCGCGTGATGGATGGGTCAGCATCATCGGCAAGGCCTGGAACGTCATTCGGCGGTTCCAGGCGCACGAGACGGGCAATATTACGCAGATGCGACAGGTGGAGGGAACAAGCGTGCTTGTCACCGTCTCTGTGAGTTCTTTGCGTGCCGGGCACCAAACAGAGGCTACTCGCAAGGCCGCAGTGTGCTGACCGAATTGCAGGAAGATTTGAGCAGCGAACCCGTCCTCAAGGTCTGGGCTCTTGACAAGCTGGTCAAGAAGACAAACATGCCAACATGTCTGAGCACGCTGACCATCAACAACGCCAGACGGCAATTCCCCGTGAGCGCCCGTCTGACCCAAATCTCGGAATGGCCACCCATCTAACCCCACCAAGATATCCGCATTCACAGCTACCGACGACCTGTCCCAAATCGCCGTAGCCTTCACCAACGGAGCCGTGACGGTGATCCGAGGCGACTTGATCCACGATCTAGGAACAAAGCAACGAATCGTGTTCGAAGCTGAGGAGCCTGTGACTGGTGTCCAACTCATGGCGGACCCCAATTTGACCACGCTCTTTGTGTCCACCACCTCGAGAATATTAAAGCTTGGCTTGTCAAAAAAGGGCCATGGAATGCCGCCCAAGACAGTCGAGGATATGGGTTGCGACGTTGGCTGCATGACCATCGACCCGAGGACAGGCGACGTCATTGTCGCAAGAGACGACGCCATCTATACATACACACTAGAGGGGCGTGGTCCTCCCCGAGCGTACGAGTCACCCAAGAGCCTGATCGCTATCTACCAAGACTATGTGGCTCTCGCGTGCCCTCCTTCATCTGCGAGCGGCAAAGGTTCTGAGGCTCTCAGACGGCGATTTGGCAGCAGCACGAGCAACCCGTTGTTCAACGCGTCGACATTTGTGCTTCTAGACACAGATCTCCGGGTTATCAGTCACACTGAAACGCTAATGTCGCCTGTTGGATATTTCGCCGAAATCTGGGGGGATTTTTATACCATCACGGAAGATGGAAAGGTAGATGCCACGCCCTCCGTACAGCATCATGCACTGTCTAACGCCATCAGGTATTCCGGTACCACGAGAAAACTCTTCAGCAGCGGCTGGAGATGATGTACCAGCGAAATATGTTCCCTCTTGCCATCGAACTAGCTCAAAAGTCGGGGTTGGATGCCGAGCAACAAAGTCTAATCTACCGTCGCTTTGGTGATCACCTTTACCAGAAAGCAGATTACGACGGGGCAATGGTGCAGTACATCCGAGCCATCGATACGACTGAGCCTTCACAGGTCATTCGCAAGGCAAGTTGATACTGAATCAATTTCGGCAGCTGTATTCTCTAACATATGCGCAGTTCCTTGACACGCAACGCATTCACAACCTGATTCAATACCTAGAGCAGCTACATGAACACAGGAAGGCAACTGCCGATCACACGACATTACTCCTGAACTGCTATGCAAAACTCAAGGATATCAAGAAGCTAGAGGCGTTCATCAAGTCCCCTGGAGATCTCAAGTTTGATCTCGACACGGCAATTGCGATGTGCCGCCAAGGTGGGTACTATGAGCAAGCAGCATACCTAGCCAAGAAACATGGAGAAACCGATCTCGTTGTGGACATTCTCATTGAAGATTCGAAAAACTATGAAGAAGCACTCGACTTTGTTTGGAGGCAGGACCCAGAGACGGTTTGTATCTCGCACACTCTTTGAAAGACGCGAACTAATCCTTCCAGACGTATCGGTGTATGCAAAAGTACGCCCGTGTCCTCATAGAAAACTGCCCAAACGAGTCCACCAGGCTCTTTGTCGACTATTATACCGGGAGATTCAAGCCTCGACAGACAGTGGTGGTGGTAAACGAGGCCGAGGTTCCCGTAACTGGGGGGTTCGCTGCAAATGCGGTCCAAAATCTCTCCAACCTTCTCCCTCTCCCATACATGAATACTGCAGCGGTGGTAGGTCCGGGGACACCAGGGGGTGCAAAGCCTACAGTGGGCGACGCAGCTCTTGTCATCGACAAGGACGATGCTCCGGCACCCAAATACACCATCCCACGACCTCGAACTGCCTTCTCCTCGTTCATCGACCACCCAGATGAGTTCATCGTATTTCTAGAGGCATGCCTGCAGGAGAAGGATATCAAGTCCGAGGACAGAACAGATCTCTACACGACACTATTCGAAATGTATCTTTACAAGGCGGGCGAGAAGAAGGGACAGCATCACAAGGAGGAATGGGAAGCAAAGGCCAAGAAACTCATCGAAGGAGAGCACATCCCCATGGAAAGCTCAAACGTGCTGCTTTTGTCGCATCTCTCTGACTTCCGGGACGGCACGGTGCTCGTCAAGGAGCAAGCGGGCCTCCTCTCGGATATATTCAGGTCGTACACCTCCGCCAAGGACACCCGGGGAGCTATGAAGGCATTGAGGAAGTATGGCCCTGAGGAACCCCAACTCTACCCAGCAGCGTTGGCCTACCTCACGTCGGATCCCCGTGTGCTAGAGGAGGCGGGCCCTGATGAGCTGTCCAACGTCCTGTCAAAGATTGACAAGGATGGGCTAATGGCCCCTTTGCAGGTTATCCAGACACTTGTAGGACAGTCGTCGGGCGGGGGCGTCGCGACCATGGGTATGATCAAACCGTATCTTCATGAGACCATCACTCGCGAGCGAAAGGAAATTGCGCAAAACCGTCACAAGATCAATACACTTCGAGCGGACACAGAGAAGCGTCGGGAGGAGCTGGCGGACCTGGGATCCAAACCCGTCGTGTTCCAGGCGACGTGGTGTTCCGACTGCAGCCAGCGGCTGGATCTCCCAGCAGTTCATTTTCTTTGCAAGCACAGCTTCCACAAGCGATGCGTGCGGAACGCCGACAAGGAGGACGAGGCTGAGTGTCCCAAGTGCGCTGGCGAGAACGAGGTGATTCGCAAGATGCGGGAGAGCCAACGGGAGAGCGCGAGCAAGCACGAGCTGTTCAAGGCAGACGTGGAGAATAGCGAGGATCGGCTTGGAACTGTGGCGGACTGGTTCTCCCGGGGTGTCATGGATGCTGGACACAGCGCCGAGTAGCGATGACTTTGTAACGAGATGGAAGCATGTGAGATGGGATGCCTGGAGGAGTTTGGGATTGATTGCATTGCTGGGGTCATGTATTGCGTCTCGCCCATTTTTATACGATATTCAATTTATAGGTGTCGGGATCTTTTTAATTCAAAGGCGAGCGTTTCGTTGTTGCCCAGAGTCGGTTGTTGGCATCAAAGGTGCAGCCCTTTTTCTTTCTGTTTTGGCTGACTACCCCACGTCGCAATCCCGATTCTAGTCACTTCACACAACTTTATAGCTCAACAGCCGCCCACCAACACCATGGTGAGTGTATCGCCATTGCGGGAGCCGATGGGCCGCCCAGATCGCAAATCCATCCTCTCCTTCTTCTCTCGCTCCCTTGCTGCCTTTCAGTCCTCGCCCGATGCCTTCAGCGTCTTGTGCACCCTCCCTCACACCGGCAACTTGCCGAATCCCGCCCCACGTCGACCGGCGCGCCCAGTGAACAGCCTTGTCGTGCTAGACTCGAGCTTCAATCCCCCGACGAGGGCGCATGCAGGGATGGCAAGGGAGGCCCTCGACGCCGCTGCGTCTGCGGGCGGGTCGCGGCGTCTACTGCTGCTGCTGAGCGTCAACAATGCCGACAAGGCGCCAAAGCCAGCAAGTTTTCCGGTCCGGCTGGGCATGATGGATGCGATGGGCAGGCAGCTGCTGGAGGAGATGCGCAAAGGCGATGGGGACGAACTGGAGATCGACCTCGGCGTCACAACCATGGCCTTTTTCCACGACAAAGCGCGGGCTATCGCTCAGTCATCCGTTTACTCACCACCATCCTCACCCTCGTCGGGCCCAACGCAAACGTTCCTCGCAGGTTTTGACACGCTCGTCCGCATCTTCAACCCCAAGTACTACGGCCCCTGCTCGGCCGGCGAGTCACCAGCAACCACGCCGATGCAGCGCGCGCTGGGGCCCTTCTTTGCAAAGGCCATGCTGCGGGTGACGACACGGCCGGACGAGCAGTGGGGCAACACGGAAGCGCAGCGGGCCGAGCTGAAGCGGCTGGCCGAAGGTGGGCTAGCAGCAGTGGGAGGTGACGGGGAGTGGGCGGAAAGGGTCCATGTCGTCGAGGGGGCTGCTGATGGCGAAGGCGTGAGCAGCTCACGAGTGAGGGATGTTGTCAAGGGTGGCAGTACAGAGGAGGAGGTTGATGAGTTGGTCGGGTGTGAAGTAAGGGCTTGGATTGAGAGCGAGGCATTGTACAAGAGTGAAGAAGCTTTGCTCTAGCTTTGGAGAATGCATGTTCAACATATTTGTATGCTCCGCAGTCTGTGAACTAGCTGTGTATGTGTTAGGGAAGGGGATCTTCAGGCGACCTTGAATAGCGCATTATAGGAACCAAGTCCAGTAACATATTGCCCCTTGACAGCGTAGATCAACGAACCATAGCCAAACAGAACGTCATCCATAGATCTACCTGCCGAAAACAAGGCGACAGAGAAGAAACTCCACCACCAAGCGTATTGATGGGATCTTCAACAGGTAGATGACTGACAATCAATTGCATGGTGTAGGGTAGTGGCAGTAAAGGCATAATGCACAGAGGACTCTACCAGAGAGCGACCATGTTTTTCACAATCGTCTCACTGAATCTACACGTCATTGAAGAAGGTCGTGACTGAAATGTATTGCCGTTGCTTGAAACATAGGCAAAGATGCCGGACGAGCCCGTACGCTGCACAACCGATCGCTCATGGAGCTCGACTGTTGCCTTTCACTGAGTACGATGTTATTGGGTGTTTCATTCTACATGTGCGCCGATTGGCTCAAAATCTCATCGAAATTTCCGAGATGGAACCAAAATGAGGCGAACAAAAACAAGAACGATTCCACAATTGGGCCTGCAAACCTGGATGAGGCATGGAGGAGAGGTTGGTGCATCCACAGTCAGTGGGACCGCAGCGCTGCGACCGCCAATTCCACCCTTGGTGGGGCACCTTCCTGCGTTTGGGCTCCTGCACTGAAAATTCTGCCAGTCAAAAAAACTTGTAGGCGGTGAGCGAGGTGATGCGGGACCCACCTGCATTCTCTATAAAATGCCGTCGACTCTGCTAGAATTTGGGCTTTTTTTCTTTTCTTCTTCACGTCGACAATACTTCAGTATGTGCCCCCCTACTGGTGGCGCCCTTGCGCGCGTCCCCTCGTTGAAATCTCATCTTGCTAACCCACGACCGCAGGAGAATCATTTCTATAGTATTCGACCTTCTCTTGGTTCCCTAAAAGAGCCACAGATCCCACCCTGGTTGATGAGTGTATATCCTCGACACCCTAGAGTGAATACCTTGGTCCTCTCGCTCTGTCCGCAAGGATGGCGGCGTCGCCCCGTGCGGTTGCTGTATAGAGAGTTGTCTTTTCTCTTGATGATCTCGACCCCGTCTGCGGTCTTGCCTTTGGGCGCGCGTTCGGGGTGGGTGTCGATGGACGTCTGACAGGCGTGTTTTTTTCTCCTTTTTCATTGCTACCTGGGGCTTGCCCTGGATGTGAGGAAGAAGTTTCAGTTGCATGAGGGTGTGTTTCACCGTTGCCGTGGTCGCCCATCGCGTAAATATTTCGGAGGAACTGATGGGTTGGGCAATATGGAAAGAGAAGCTGTCGAGGTGTTGCGCAGTTATCATGATTCAAGACGAGATTTTTTTTTTGGCGCTAGGAGATCTATCAACATCCATCCCAACATCTCCGAGCCCCAAGCTGGACCTCCTCGTCACCGACTCTGGCTACATTTTGTACAAACTGAGTCGACCTCATATTAATCACACGCAAAAGAAGGGACCACATTCAAACGTTCAATGCTTAGAAAATGTCGCATCATCATGACATACATATATATCATATCTAGCTGAAACCACACTGCATGCTAATTTTGCAAATAAAAAAAAAAACTTGGATGGAGAAACGACACTTTTCACACCTGAAGCCGGTCGTGTGTGTGACTTCCGAGGCGCATGTAGTGCGCCACTGCTCGTTCAGGCGGTCTCAGGCTTGCGGCCGTAGACGTAACGTACCTTCATGTACGAGTGCAACTTGCGGTTTCGCAAGGCCTTGCGCATGCCCATGAGGAAAATCTGGTAGCTATCCTTGGGCCAGTTGAGAACGTTGTGCCATAGCAGTAGGGTGTAGCCTGTGTATTGTCAACAAGTCAGAAGGGTGCGTTTTCTGTTTAGCAGATGCGAGCAGGACATGCCTTCGATATCATTTTCCAGTGTCAACTTGACATATTCGCCTACCTCGCGGAGCGTCTTGTCCTTGGGCCATCCGCCAACGGGGAGCTGTTTGAAGTGTTAGCCCCAGAACGCACCGTCTTTCTTCAAACCAAGCCAACAACATGCCTTGTACTCGACAACCTTGATGTCGGTGAAGCCAGCCGCTTCTAGGGCCTTCTCCTGGAGGTTTTCCTTTTGAGGGAAAAAGGTGCATCCGGTCACCTTTCCGCCTTCCTCGTACAGCTGGCCCCACGTCTTGAGGACGGGCTCCAACTCGAGGGTGTCATCGTCGCTGTAAAAGTGCACGTCGGCTTCGGACGAGTGCACCCAGCCACCGGGAGCGCAGCAGCGGTAGGCCTCGCGGAACAGGGCGTTCCAGTCCTTTATGGCGCCAAACAGGTATCGGATGTGGACGAGATCAAAATGGTCGTTTTTCCACGTCCAGTTCATTGTGGCGTCGTCGATCTCAAAGGTGACATTGGGTGGAACCCATTTTGGCTGACAAGGGGACAGGTCGGAGCCAACGACTTGGGCATGAGGGTGCTGGTCGGCAAAGTCGCTGAAGGAAGCGTACTTGGTTAGTGACAGACGATCTTGGTGAGATGGCTGAAATAAGTGTCTTCATACATGGCCCAGATGCCGGATCCAGTTCCGACATCGAGAACAGCCTGTTTGACAAGAAAAATGGTCAGCAGGAGAGAATTATACCGTGTTTCCAGGTAAGTGAAACGTACTTTGATATCGTCTTCCTTGAGCGGGGCGAGGTGCAGCTTGTCGTTAAGCAGGACCATAAGATAGTGATGACTGGAAACCCGACGGTTAGTCGCACTCTCCACTTTTAGGGCGAACCCCAGAGGCTCAAACGTACGTAATCTCGACAGAATGCAGCTGTTGGTCGTCGTTGGGGGTGAAGTACTCGGTCGGGTGGCGGTCGCTGTGGAATGTTCGGCCCTGAATGGTGCGGTACTCCAAGATACTGGCGGTTACTGAGGCAGTGGAGCTGGCGCTAGAACGAGGCAAGGTAGAATCGTTAGTTTCGTGCTATGTAAGTGCGCGTGTTGGTGGTGTTGGGGGGGTGATTGATTATGCTCGGATGGAGGAGGAGGGAGAGGGCGGAAGGGACTGCTCACGCATCATCACCTAGGGCTGAGTCGGCATCGGCGTTTTCATCCTGTTTGGAGGAAAGAAGACAATATTAGCAATTGAATTGGCGCACGCGACGCAGCATAAACAGCAAGAATGTCAAAATCACCTCGAGATCATCGCCGGGCACCAGCTCAGGCTGAGCAACGGGAGTTGGGATGGCGGCGGGAGGAGGTGGGGAGGAGGTGGCAGTTGGCGCCGCCGTGGTGGATTGCTCGGGTTGTTGGTCCGCCATGATGCGTGCTTAACCAGAGGTATGCCAATGCTCAATGTGCAAATTGTTGGTAGGTGAAGACGGGGAATGGGTAGGTGCGTGTGGGTTTGCAGAGATGTGGGAGAGCGAAATGAGAAATACAAAACAGGACGCGATCCAACAGGAATACTGAAGGAGCCAGGAACACGTTGTCGGAACCTGTTTCCCCTCCTTCACTGACCAACCCTGCAGCGCATCCTGACAAGCTGGCGGGGAATGGTTGATTATCGATCGAAGGAGACGGGACAACCAACGTTGCGCCGTTCTTGGCAGACGTGGGCAAGGCTTAGTTGTGTGCCTACCCTTGCACCATCCTGGACAAGCGCGGCGCTACGGAGAATGCTCCAGCATGCGACGACGCAACGGGACGGCACGGACAAGCCTGAGGTGGTGGCCCTTCGGTGGATGTTTATGGCTCCCCTCCTCTATGGTGATGTGATTACGCTGGGGGTCGACGCATGAGGGAAGCTTGCATATCTAGTTGCAGAAACGGAGTACCGAAGTAAACCAGGGTTGTCATAGTTCTGCAGATGCATGGGAAACAAGGACCAACAGCTCTTTTACTCATCTGATGTAGGTGCTAATAATGCGCGCACCTCCCACCAAGGACAAAAGTTGGTTTCGTGGCACGAGAAGAAATGTCGCCCCCTTCCCATGCCCTCCACTGGGTGTCATGGAGGATTGGGGCTACCAGCACAGCCAATGGCAAAATGGTTGTTGTTGCGCGGGCCGTGCCGGCAAACTTTGAGCGCGCGGGTTTCTCTGTTTTTCAACATGGCACATGGCATGGCCAATCAGGCGGACCACCACGTGGAGCTGTCTTGTTTCCCCCACTAGTTTGGTCGTCTCATTTCCCGTCAAGTTCCTCTATAGTGCTTTAAAGCTTCCAGATATGGAGGTTTGAGCTTCCGTGATCGGAAGTTCAAACCTCGACAACCGGAAGCACTTGCATTTACTTATTTTAGTCGGCGCTTAGGGAGGAGAGCAAGAAAATGCTCGAGGAACGAGAGTGTCTTTCGGTCACGAAAGATGGTCTTAATCCTTACAAAAATGTCTTTCGGTCACGAAAGATGGTCTTAAGCCCCACAAAAACTAATATGTCTTTCGGTCACGAAAGATGGTCTTAAGCCTCACAAAAATTAATGAGGGCCCCAAAAATCACCCGCGGACCCCTGATCCCTGTCGTCGACCTTCCGATTGGCTGGATTAAAAATTACCCGATTAGTAAGCAATTCTCGGCCCTCTATTGGACCGGAAAAACCACAAAATTTCGCCCTCAAAGGTTCATTTTCTTCCCCTTTGCTTGGGCTTTGGCTTAAGATTGCGGAATGAGCTCACGCTGCTGAGGCAAGAAGCGAGCAGGCCAACAACACAGAGGGGCGTTCGCGCATAAAACGCTCGAGGAACGAGAGTTGGAGGCGGGAAACGGAGCGGAAAAACATAGCGCCTGTTAGCTTATGCCTAGTCGACTGTAGGAAGTTGTTAATATCTCGTAGAGTTTGTGCAACTTCATGAAAATACATATAACTAGTATTTCCCAAGAACAAAAAAAACTCAACACCAAAACTATATAGACAAAAGGAAAGTCTTTTCAGAGATCTCTATTATTTTAATCTTACCATATAAATAATAGTACTATCGATATGTAAGACTATACTAACTTAAACTATACTACATTATCACAAGGCTAATGAAGCATTTAGACAATAAAGTCATCATAGAGAGAACAATACTAACGTAGAACTATAGATAGTAGTGACAGACTTTTACCTCCTTTATAACCCACATCAAGAAACTTAAATATCAGAACATAAAACAAAAGAAATAGTAGCTCTCCTATTTCCTATGGATAAGACCTGTAAAAAGCACATCCTAAAAACTCTTGGTCGGGTGCCTCTTGCTAGTCTTTGCCTTGGAAGGCTCAGTGGTTGAAGATCGAGTCTGCCGGCTCATGGCAGTAGGTGTTTCGCCAGGTGTAGCTTCGTATGTCAACGTCTCCTCCTTCACCTCGCCCTCTTCATCTTCGTCATCTGTTGAATCAGGAGATGTCGGGAGAGAGGATAAAGCTTCAGGATCAGTTGCAGATGTTATGGGTGGTGCCTTACTTGCAGCAGCAGAAGATGAAGTATTTGGCGTCTCGGTGGACTGCTGGCGCGACTCACGTGCCTTCTTACTGGGAGTTCCATCACTACCAGATAAAGATAGGGCAGGACGCTTGTTCGTAGGCAGCGTGACAGGGAGTGTTTGCGCAGCAGCTTGGGTGATCCTCTTCGGAGGGGACCTGAACTGTGACCTAACACTCGCAAAGCCAGTGGATGGGCTATCAGATGCTCCAGCAGTAGTTGTCGATGATGAAGGTCTGGCTGTGGCTGGCACAGTGGTCTTCTCAGGGAACGTCCATACATCAGGAACAACAATAAAGACATAGTCATCTTCCCGCTCGGGTGGGTTCACAAGGTACTTATGGTCAAGCAGTCCAATAACCTTACCATAGCAAGAAAATAGAACACCAGGGACAAAGGAAGAGTACTTTTTTGTTATCATCTTCTTGCAAAGCAGTAAATAGGGAAGGACATCGATGGAAAACAAGATAAGGACTTGGAAAGGGTGGAACCCTCGATAGGGAGAATTGTCTGGGTTTCCCGGAGTGAGATAGCTACTGCACTAGATCATTGCACAGCAGTTTAGCTGCGCAACGCTGAACCTGTCAATAGCCTCTGCAGTCAAAGTCAATCTCCCAGAGCCAACCACTTGGCCTGAAACATAGGCAGTGGGTGGTGCAATGGGAAACTGCTCAGCACCAGCCAGAGAGCGCGGAGCAATCCTTGTATAAAGGTTAGCATATCCCAGATCACACTAGGCAGAATGAAAATAAAAGTATAGATATGCAAGGAGGGGAAAGATACTTACGCCTGGTAGCTTAACTCTCGAATCACAGCTGCTGCAATGTTGTAGGTCTCCCCATCATCATCATCAGAGGCATAGACGTCGGGTTCTCTAGTCACCCATGTCAAAGCGTACGGATGAACCTTGCCATTAATCCAGAACCACTGGTTCTCCCATTCTGCAGGATCAAACGGGTGATTGTACACCGCAAAATTGAGGCTAAGATAGATCGGCTGTGGGTCAGCATTCTGGTGAGTTTTTGGCCGCAACCAGGAGTATCCATCCTGCAACAAAAAGGGCGGAGGAACCAAAAGTACTCTCCCAAGAGCCTCGACATTAAGCCCCCTGAAGTATTGGTCGTTCGCATTGGCAAATCGGGTGGGGGTATCGAGCTGGGCAGCAAAGGACATGGTCATGTCGTTACCAAGCCCCCTCTGCGTGTCAAGAGGTCTGCGGGAGTGGCCATCACATGCTGAGGGAAAATGCGAGACAGACATAATGTGTATTTCAGTAACAATATAAAAACGGTAGAACATGGAAGTCCCAGTATGACCAGTATGTACTAGTAGAATAAAGAGATAAAGGATGGATGAAAGTCACAATAATATAATAAGATACACTCTAAAACAAAGTTAGGAATTTGCTCTCTTAATATAATATCGAAACAAATTGATAATGGCAATGCTTTTGCAATAACAGCTAGCAATTGGGAAATTCACAATAGCAAATCATGACAAAAACAAGTTACCACTGAGACCTTCACCACCAAGATCCACACCACCAAGATCCACACCACCAAGTTCCACACCACCAAGTTCCACACCACCAAGACTAACACAAAGGCCCACAACACCAAAACCAACACCGTGCAATCAACTAATGCCAGTACTAACGGGAACTAGCTGTCATTAGCTACATGAATCCAAGCACACCCTCAAGAGTCAACGAATCATTATTATCCTTTAACCCCACATAGGCAAAGCATATATGGGAAATCGATAGGGTATATCGCTGTTGAAGGTAAAAAACTAGCAGTGAGAGTATCCCAAAAAGCAAACATATCCAGAGTTTGCGACACCCATGACAGTAGGGCTGAGGTTTCATCCCCGTCTTTCCTTGCAACTCAACCAACCAGCAGGAAGTCAAGATCAACTAATGCAGCTCAAAGCGCTTGCATTACACATGACATCAAAATCAAAGTGTAGAAAGATCAAAAAAAACTCACACCAGGCTCTAGAGTAGTTGTAACCGTCATCGGCAATTATGGAAGTCCCATATTATGTCGCATAAATGCAAAAACAACCTAGAGAACTTCGATCTACTTATCCCAAAACAAACTAGAGCTAGCAGCCCGGAGGGAAATCGGAAGCTAGGCGACATGGACTAGAAGACATGTGGTGTGATTGCGAGACTTGATTTGAGAGAAAATTCTCCAAGAGAAGTTGATAGAAGAGGCTAGGTTCACAATATGAGCGATTTCCAGGTGGCTGTGAGTCAGAGCGGTAGCTGTGAGTATGCCGAAAGAAAGGTGACACAGCAGACCAAGCATATCTGGAGGAGAAGAAGAGTTTGCTCGGAGAGATATCGGATCACAATTGGATGAGGACCGGAATTGGACCGGGGAGAACACGGAAGCTGTGGCGAAGATGCTACCCAGTGCTGGATTCACAGTGGTATTATATGGTTTCTGTGTTCAAAGATTGAGCTAGTCAATGCAGTAAATTTTATGGCCATTATCGAAAGACCACGCAGTGGTAGTCTTTATACAGTCAAGAATTTTATTGAATATGTCAATATGGATATTCCAACGGAAAATATGGCCGGCTTAGCATCAGATCAAAGCAATTCTCAGCAAGCCTCCCATGAGGAGAATATGGCTAGCAACAGAAACAACCCAAGACTTCCAGCATTTGGCAATAGTCCTAGAAATCAAAATATGTTGGATGCCCCAAAACAACAAAGTAACACACATTTAGCACTCAGCCAAGGCTTAGACCAACAAAGACTGCAACCACAACAAGCAATTCAGCAGCACCAACAGAGGGCTAGGAGCAATGAGCAGAGCACTGCGTCACTGTTGGAGCGCATTAGAGGATATAATCCAGGCACACTACTATCTAGTATTGGAATCAGAAGATACGAAGATACTTTGTCTGGTAGCTCACAAACTCCAACTTCTAGAGCATCGGGCACACATAAGGTATCAAGCCAAAACATGCCAATTCAACCACACCTATATTCACAACCTAGCACATCTGTCACCTTTCCTCGCGTAGGGAATGGGTTCTCATCGTCAGATTTAACTCCGTCGCCACACACTACAGCACAGAGCGAGTTTCATTCAAATTCTCAATCTCAGACCACATCCCTTTACTCTTTTCTTGCAACACCAACGCCACCAAAGCAAAACAAGCCAGAGGACAGTATACCGTTGCCCAATAAGACTACGAGTGAATGCCGCAAATGCAAGACGGCAATCATTGCACAAGCAGACAATGGGTGCCTTTTGTGTGCGTCATGTCGAGCTCAAACCTGTCAATTTGAGTGCTGTCGCTGCTCTCAACCCTACTTTGCGGATTTACTTGATCCGTATCGTATTTGTCTGAGCTGCCGAGAGATCGCAAAAAAGAACAGGCTAGCAAGATTAGAGCTCATCGATAATGGTAGCTATACAGGAAAGCGGCGCACTTGCATCGTCTGCAACAGCTCTTGGGTTCCGGGGTACGGTGATCAAAATTTGATCTGCCCGCTATGCTTAGAATTGTCAAGAAAGGACCAGAGTACTCTGTTACCACAATCGGTAACTACAGAAAACAGCCTCAATTATGAGTCGAAGAATATAATACGAATGTGTGGCTGGTGCGCTGCGCACTGGGTTATCGAGACCTGGGATTACAGATTACTATGCCCGTTATGCTGGGAATATAGACAAAAGTCTGGTATTGTGATGCCTGAGAGTAGTCACATTTGCATCTCTTGCAAGAAAGACTGGAAACCGGAAGCCCTAGAAAGGTCTAAGTTCTGTTCCCAATGTCGAGAAAAAGAAAAGATGATA